>JAXQJV010000013.1:0-47785 GCA_037042255.1 Penicillium sp. PG106-07D | reverse complement strand
TCCTTGGCCGATGCTTGTGGATTCCCGTCCTTGAGGGGCTGTAGCGTAATGGACCACGCGTCACCTTTGCGGAATAGTAGGCTGGATGAAGGCAGCCCACTCTGCATGATTGACTGTTGACCAGAAACACTGGAGACTTGTTGGCGTTGAAGGCTCTGGGCGATGCTTTCGCCCAAGTGGTAGGCGTCGTCGAGTTTGATGCTAAGCCATTGCGTGTCGACTTGGCCCGCCATGAAATCGGGATGTGCCACGATGCCCCGGAGAAGATTGAGATTAGTCTTGACGCCCGAGATCCTCGAGTCGGCCAGGACTCGCTGCGCCTTGCGAACGGTGGCCTCCCAGGTGGATGCCGTGACGATGATCTTGGCGAGAAGATTGTCAAAGTTGGACCCCACGACCAATGGTGATGCCCCGGAGGGGTTGATATTGGTATCGACACGAATTCCGTGGCCACTGGGGACAATAAACTCTGTCACTTTGCCGATACTCAGAGCGAAGTTGTTGCTGGGGTCTTCGGCGCAGAGACGTAGTTGGATTGAGTGAGAATTCACCGGCGGCGGATCGTTGACATTTACATCAGATCCCAGACCCAGCTCCTGGAAGGTCCATCCTTGTGCCAGGAGAAGCTGTGTCTGAACGAGATCGACCCCACTGATAGACTCTGTGATGGTGTGCTCAACCTGCAGCCGCGGGTTGACTTCCAAGAAGTAGAATTCGCCTTTGGTTTCGCTGACCAGGAACTCGAAAGTCCCCAAGGAGCGATACCGAATTTCACTTGCCATCTTCAATGCCGAGCCAATCACGCGAGCAATCAAGCCCCGATCTGACATGAGAGCCGGTGCATACTCGACCACCTTCTGGAATCGGCGCTGCACGCTGCAATCGCGCTCAGCGAGGTGGCGGACTTGACCAGTGCCATCACCAATGACCTGGATCTCAACGTGGTGGAACCCGTCGACGGCAGCCTTTTCCACAAAGACAGTGCGAGAAGGTGACTCGCCAATAGCACGCTGGATACTATTATCCAGCTCTGCTTCTTCGCGGACCAGACGAATTCCTCTCCCGCCCCCTCCATCCACGGCTTTGACCATCACAGGAAACCCAACTCTTTTGGCAAAGGCCCGGGCTTCATCCTTATTGCTGGTCGGTCGGCTCATTGCCTCTAAAACAGGGACACCGCATTGCAGAGCCAGCTGCTTTGCCTGCAATTTGTCGCCGGTTCGTGCGAGATTCTCTGGCCCGGGCCCAATCACAACGGCGCCAGCCTCGGTCCACATACGATCCGCGAATTCGGCGCTCTCACTGAGAAAGCCGTAGCCTGGGTGCACGGCATCGATGGAGTGCATCGATGGAGTGGTTGCGAGCTAGGTCAACTAGCAAAGAAATGTCTAGATAGGATGATGCGGAGGGTATCTGGATCGCGTGGTGCGGGTACCCCAAATCGCAATGGGACCGATCATCTGAAGTGTAAAGAGCGAATGTCTCGACTGAGCTGGGCAGTTCTCGTGCAGCATGAAGTATGCGTACAGCAATCTCGCCTCTATGATATTTAAATCAGCGCCTGGTCTGCTTAGAGTAGGTTGGGGAGGGCCGTACCTATTGGCGACTAGCAGTCGCTTAAACGACCATGAATGCGGGGATGACGCCATGTGGTGCAGCAAATCCGGGGTAAGCAACAGACAATGACGAAGATAGGATGATGAGCTGCGAACAAGGCACAGAGATCAAATAAGAAATCTATGGAGCTGGGTTCTTGCTCAGATGGTGTTCAAGTCATGATCCTTCACGACGACTGTTTTGTTGACTGGATTATCGCAGCGATGAAAAGCGCCTCGGCCCTCGGATGCCCCTCACCCCCTCACCATCCCCCAAGTAAACAAAGCGGTCAGCTCTTCCAACCCACTGATCTACCAAGTTACCATGAGATAGAAGTGACTCTGTCTACCAGAAATCCATGAGACAGTTCAAAAATGACAAAGAAAGACGACGCGCAGTCCGCGTCCAAAGGCCAGGATACAGCAACCCAACGCCTGAATCAAGTTTCCTCGCACGTCTCCGCACAGCCACTTCCAGAGACACCAGCAACTGCCAAATTCAAATCCAAGTCTAACAATGCGTCTTCTCGTCTACCCGCAGACCATTCCGACGTCCTCGACCAAATCGCCACTCTCCGCAAAATCGCCGCAACACCCGACCCCAATTCCCGCGGCTACGTGCGCCAGAAGCAAGCCGGCAAGCTCTGGGTACGCGAGCGGATCGACGCCCTCCTCGACCCAGGCACATTCGCCGAGATAGGTTCAATTTCTGGCACAGTGACATGGAAGAAGACAGCGCCTATGCGCGAGACACCCGTCTCCTTCGTTCCCAGTAACAACGTCCAAGGTGCGGGTCTGCTGCGTGGACGGAAGGTCCTGCTTACGGCGGATGACTTTAGTATTCGTTCTGGTCATGCGGATGGTGCGAGCTCAGATAAGACGGTTTATGTGGAGAAGCTGGCGGTTGCGTTACGGGTGCCGGTTATCAAGCTTGTAGATGGAAGCTCGGGGGGTGGCAGTGTTACCACGATTCGGAAGGAGGGTTGGAGCTATTTACCGTATGTGAGGCCGTTTAGGCCGGTGATGCAGCAGTTGAATATGGGTATTCCAAATTTGGGGGCAGTCGTGGGACCTGCGGTGAGTACTCGCAGCATTCTCTCAGTCAATCATCGAGAGAGAGAGAGAGAGTTTGCGATGGTATGCTGCTAACACGCTTATAGATTGGACTAGGCGCCGCAAGAGTTGTCTCCTGCCACTTTTCTGTCATGGCTGCTGATATCGGCTCTTTATTCAATGCCGGCCCGAAGGTCGTGGAGGGTGCAACCTTTGAAGAAGGGCTGGACTTTGCAGATTTGGGCGGCCCCATGGTCCACTGCACGAATGGCACCATCGACAACTTGGCTGCCAACGAGGCAGAGTGCTTTGAGCAGCTTCGTACCGTGTTGAGCTACCTGCCCAACTCTGGCAGTGAAGCTCCACCTGTGATTTCCTGCGATGATCCGCAGGATCGGGAAGACCTGGCTTTGCGAAGTATCATTCCGCGTCGGCAGGCACGCATGTATAATGCCCGCACGATTATCACTTCCGTTGTGGATCAGGGCTCATGGTTTGAAATTGGTGCGCTCTGGGGCCGTACTGCTATTGGTGGGCTTGCTCGCCTCGGCGGTCATCCTGTTGGTATCATTTCGCTCAACTGTGAGGTTAATGGCGGTGCGCTTGATGCCGCAGGCAGTCAGAAGCTCACTCGGTTATTGAAGATGTGCGATGTGATGAATCTGCCAATCTTGCAGTTCATTGACGTTCGTAAGTATTTTCAGATTTATCCCTCCTATGTATCTAAGTTTATAACACTTTTTCAGCTGGTTACGCCATTGGCACAGTCGCCGAACGCACCGCAACAATGCGTTGGGGCGTTGAACTGGCCAAAACATACTACACAACTACCATTCCAATCTTCAACGTGGTAACTCGTCGCGCTTATGGTGTGGCAGGTGGCGTCATGATTGGCAGCCGTGACCCCGTCATGCAAGTAGCATGGCCATCTGGACAATGGGGCTCTCTGCCTCTCGACGGTGGTATTGAAGTTGGTCATCGCCACGAGCTGCGCGAGGCAGAGAAAGTTGGGAAGAAAGAGGAGCGATACAAGGAGTTGGAGGAAGAGTACCTGCGGTTGATGAATCCCGTGCGGACGGCGAATGCGTTTGGCGTGGAGGAGATTATCGACCCGAAGGATACTAGACAGGTTTGTTGTTCGTGGGCGTCGCATGTGTACGATGTACTCATGAAGGAGAGGTTGGCTGAGAGGGCTTGCGGGAAGATTCAGCCCTCTTTTGCTTGATCATTGTAGAGGATTTGATCTTCGACAGAAATCTAGAATATTATTTATCAAGAGGAGTTTCACTCTAGATTTCGATCTTTATTGAACCAATTTAATTTTCACGAAAGCTACATGAACTTCCAGCAAAATAATAAGAACCAGACAATTGTAATCACACTCTGAGCGCCTTGTTTATTGTCAAAATGTCCTGCTTGAAACACAAGCAAGTATTATGCACTACACTCTAGAGAGAACACTCATGGATAAGGTTGATTCATTCAGCTGACTCTGGAAGTCGCCAAGTCCACCAACCTTCTTCTTACGAACAAACACATGAGATACCATAGAGCCTAGACTCACTCAATCAGCACCGTTATCACAAAATTGATCAATTTCCAATCACTACTCAATCTCCAGTCCTGTCCGACAACGGCCCTCGGCGAACATCCGATTACGTAACGGAGCCGAATCGGGCCTGGGTAGCCCTGGGGAAGAGAGATATCACAGTCGAAACAACCCCACTCCACGACCAGAGCTCAATTCAAAGCTCTTCCAGTCGGTCACAATGGCAACAGTACGAATCCTGGACGGTGGTCTGGGAACCTCCCTTCAAGACCAATATGGCGTGAACTTTGACAGCACCACAACTCCTCTCTGGTCAACCCACCTGCTGGTCTCTGATCCCACAACGCTGCACGCCTGCCAAAAGGACTTTGCCCTGGCGGGGGTCGATGTGCTTCTCACAGCTACATACCAAGTCTCCCCCGAGGGGTTTGCCCGCACAAAGACGGCACAGTATCCCGATGGTATTCCCAAACATGCTATCGGGCAATTTTTGCAAACTGCCGTGGCCGTCGCGGAGCGAGCCAAGGTCCGTGATAGCACTAGTATCGCGCTGAGTCTGGGGCCGTACGGTGCATGCATGATTCCCGGACAGGAGTACAGCGGTGCGTACGATGCCGAGCATGATAGTGAGGAGGCGCTGTATCGCTGGCATCTGGATCGACTGCGCCTTTTCTTGGAGGCGGAGGGGGATCTGCTTTCGCGGATGCAGTATGTTGCGTTTGAGACTTTGCCGCGTCTTGATGAGATCCGCGCTGTGAGACGGGCTATTCATGATGCGGGGATTAAGGTTCCCTTTTGGATTGCTTGTGTTTTTCCGCGCGAGGACGAGCTTTTGCCAGATGGGAGCTCGATTGAAGAGGTTGTGCGTGCTGCTGTTGCTCCTATTGAGGGTGGGCTTGTGCCGTGGGGAATCGGTATCAACTGCACCAAGCTTCATAAGCTCGAGGGTTTGCTGAAAGCGTTTGGGGAATCTGTTACTGCGGCGACAGCTGCTGGCGATATCTCTGCCGCTCCTAGCTTCGTTTTGTACCCTGATGGAACGAATGGAGAAGTTTACAACACGACGACACAAGTCTGGGAGAAACCTGTTAAGTATAACACAAACGGCGATCGAGACACCGTGAGTCTATCCGTCGTTCAAGCTTCCTTTCCTGGTGGCCAAGACTAATCAGATGATAGCGCTCCTGGGAAGTCCAACTAGCCCAAGTGGTTAATGAGAACAAACACGGCCCCTTCAAGGATTTCCTTGTGGGCGGCTGCTGCAAGGCTTCTCATCATGACATCAAGAGACTTGGCGAGCAGTTTCAAAACTAAGCGACTGCATTAATCTACAAAGGATGAATCGGCTACGGAACCGAGTGAATCAAATCTGTACATCAGAAAGATCGCTTTCTAGAAGATATGCAAGATGCAAAATGCTATTATATACATTCAAGATGATTTACATGAGCCAATCGATGAACCGCCCCCAGAGGGTATTACGCGGATTCGGGTGTGATTTGATTTCGCCGTCTTGAAGACGGCCTGACCAGAGGTCGATGGTGGCAGCGCGTTGATACTGTAGAGATACAAGTTAATGTGTGGGCTTCAAGGGATTGAGAGATATGTATCCAAAGACGAACCTTAGTACGGTGCCAAAGCTTCCAGGCGATGATTGGCAGAATGAAAATGGGAATGCCAATGTACGAAGCGACAAAGTCAGAGGCGTTCCAGTTGCCCTTCAGGAAGACAGGGAAGCCAGCCACCAGAGTGATGATGGTGGAACCAATGAAACCAACCCAGGCGGCATATGGCTGGAAGGGTCCCTTCCAGGGAAGCGAGTCCCGTGAAAGACCCTGGGCCTTCATAGCGGCGTGGAAACGGATGTAGCAGAAGGAGAGAGTGGCCCAGGCGATCAAACCCGCGACGGTGCTGAGGTTGAGCAGCCAGGTAAAGGCCTGCGCGGCACCACCACTTCCAAGACCTGAAACGTAGGTTAGATTAAAAACCCAGGTGTTCGGTTAATGCATAGATGTACTTACTCAAATAAGCCAGCGGACCGAACAGCCAGGCTGCGATGACAGCAACATACGGAACACCCTTCTTGCTCACACGGCCAAAGATCTGGGGCAGCTGGTGGTCGGTAGTCATAGCGACGATCATACGCGATCCAACCCAGCAGTACGAGTTACCAGCAGACCAGGCAGAGATGAGAACACAGGCGTTCACGATAGACGGCAGTGCTTTAATACCGGCCTCCTGGATAGCAATGACGAAGGGCGAGCTGTTCGCGTTGCCGGATCCAGAGACGAGAGACTTGTTCCGAGGGTCCACGATGAGGCCGATGAGCAGGGCACCAAGGACATAGAAGAAGGCAATGCGATAGGTGACGCGGCGGGCAGCCTTGGGAATAGACCGGTGGGGATCCACTGACTCGGCAGCTGAGATGACGACGGTCTCAACACCGATGAAGCTGAAGGAGGCATTGACAAAAGAGGACAGGAAGCCCAGGAAATGGCCCGTTGAACCAGTGATGCCGTTGTAGTTCGTCCAGGGACCCGGGTTGTGCCAGAAGCGGAAGCCAATGGTCTCGTGGTTGGGACCGCCACCAGCGGTGATGACAATGGAAACAATCACCAAGCCCAGGAAGCAAAGAACCTTGACGGCACCCCCAATGACTTCAGACTCGCCGTAGAACCGTACGCTCATCAGGTTGATCCACAAGATGAGCACCAGACCAACTGTAATAACAACAGCAGGTGTGATATCTGTCCAAAATGAGACAATCACTGCTGCTGCTGATACTTCAGAGGCGATAGCGATCGTATAACAGTAACCGTAAGAGATGGCGAGAGAGAAACCGACAGATGGATCGATGAAGCGCGTCGCCCAGTGAGGGAACGAACCGGCGGTCGGCAGTAGAGTTGCCAACTCGGCGATGCTCTGCATCACGCACCACAGAACCATGCCGACAATGATATAGGCGAGCAGCAGACCCGCAGGACCGGCCTTTGCATAGGCAGCTCCCGTACCGATGAACAGACCCGTGCCGATGCCACTGCAGAACCCGATCATAGTGACTTGATAGTTCCGCAGACGGCGCTGAGTCCCACCACGACCGCCGACATTGAGCTGAAGCTCCTCCTTGGGGCTCGCGTCATACTCTTCAACCTTGACAGGATCCGGACGGATAGTGTCTGAGGCGAAAGTGGACTTCTCCATCTTTAGGCCTGTGAGGGGCAGACTAGCAAGTGTGCTCGATCGCCGAAGAAGTATAGAAACCGGAGAGAACCACCTCGTCGACGTTCCCCAAACGCCGATTGCTCAGAGCTAGAAAAAGAACGAGAATGATTTTCAAGGGTTCAACATCTCCTGTGGGAACCAGCGTGCTTTTGTTCCTCAAAATCTCAGCATGTCTAGATCACGACATCGGGGCTCCATCTTCTGTCTTCGCGGAACTTTCTCCACAGGATGAGGGCTTATTGGGGGAGCCGGCCGTGGAACCTCCACTTTCTCGGGCGGCGATCGGTGAATTTTCCTTCGGGAAGGCAAGAGGCAAGAAAAAATTGCTTGGTATCATTCCCATTTGTCATAACGCATCCTAAAAGCCCCCTGTGACTCTGAGTTCGCGAATGATGGGTGGCTCTGGGGATATGACACCCACTGGCCTTTTCAAGAGACTGGAGTTCCCCGAGGTAAAGCATGAGAGGTACCCACGCGGGGGTCTAACGGGCGAGGGATGTACAGTACAGTAGTAGGTAGTCTAATAGATGTGGATCTGCTTGCTGGGGGCTTAAATCATCCTGCTGTCATCTGGTAGTCGCGCGGCTGATCGACTCAAGGTATTTTTGCGTTGCTGATTGGCGCCTTTGGGTTGATTTCCCACGCGTCTACTATCTGTTTGGGAATGAATCCTGCGTACACACTAGCGCCGGCCAGTTACCCGGAGAGACAAGGTTTGAGCGAAAATTTCGAAACGATCCAGAAAAGCTCTAGACTGGTGGTGTTTCATTGGTTCTCCCAAATAGGAATGTCTGATCTTGATGCCTCAGGTTTTATTCACGCCTGAGGCATGAATTATTCTGCCAGGACCCGAAGAAGAAAAAGGGGCAACATTGCAACTCTCATGTTATGAGATAGCAATGATTCTGATCTTTGACAAGTACGAATCTTTTCGCTAATTCAAGAATCATTGCGGAGTAGGTCTTAGGGTGTTCCATGCGTATGACGACATACAATAAAGATGGCAAACACTCTTCAAACTTCATGAGGCTTGACGTATTCTTTGACGAGACTAGCACATGATAGTTCGATCCGGCTTTCATGGACATCTTTCTGCTTCACTAGCGCTTTTGATCACCAACGAACCCGTTCGTTGAACGATAATAGAGATTTTCGGGCTGATCCATCTGGATCTCAACGCCCAAAACTTTGTCGCGAGGCATGTTCTCGTGCAGCATAATTCTCCGTTGTGTGCATAACTGGCCAGTCGGAAGGTCGCCAAGAGCGCACAACAGCAAGATTGGCGTCGATCCTGAGACGAAACTGTGTTTTCGCCCAAGGTTGTGAATTTTATTCGAATCCAAGTCTGGACGACGAGAATAGTCAAGTGATTACATCAATAGCGCCGATCCACCCTTTCAGTAGTTACTAGTCGCCCGATTGGAAGCTCCAAAACTTACCTCAGCTTGGGATCCTTCCGAGGTCTTTTAAATTCTTAACATTGGCTCTCCCCTGGTTTCGGCGAGAGGAATGCCAGACCTCTTGTCTCCAAGTCGACTCTCCTTCCCGGAATCGCGCCCAGCCTAGGGTCTTGATATTATTAGGGTCACTTAAGTCTTCAAGGGGAGACACCAGGCCAGATGTCGAACCCCGCCCAAGTGGCTCCGCCTAATGACGCCTCACCTGTAACGAGCGCAAACGAACCATCCAAGGAGCCACCCGCGTCTCGCACACGCAGAAAATTGCCCGGATGGCTGGATCACTTCAATGCACGAGACCTGAAAATCCTCTTTCGCTGCACGGTGGCAGCATGGGTCGCGTCATTGTTGATCTTCATCGAACCGTCTTTGAAGAGCATAGGGACCGCCACTTTCTTCGCGACGTGAGTGTTTCAATGGGTTATGGAGTAAATTGTCGCTGATTGAACGACCAGGCTGGTGCTGTTCATGGTTCCTCCCAATGGCATTGTTTTCATCTTCATCCTGGGGACTTTAACTCTCATCCTTGGCATGGCTCTCGGCTGGGGATGGGGTGTCATCGCGATGAAGGCGGCGCTGGCAGCGCGACCGGCTGCCGAAACCCAGGCCAAACTACAGGCCTTGGGCCAACAGGCTTATAACGTAGCTAACTCGACTGGACAGCCCGTTGCGCTGGTCCAGCAACAGCTTATCTACGAAGGCTGGATGCTTGACGCCCGTGTGTCGGCCGTCTACTTTTGCTTTATTTGTTTCCTGATCTATGTCTTGGTACGTTTTGAGTCCAACAAGGTGAGGTATCAGCTGCGCTCTAATTGATCTTTTCTAGGCACGCATCAGGGCCAAGAACCCCAAGTTCGCTCTGACACAGATATTTGGAACCATCATCATGGACCTTTTCATTACCATTGGGCCACTACTCCCATCGTTCAATGGCACCATGCCCAAAGTTCTCATTGAGCCAGCAGCTATTGGTATCGGGATTGGTCTAGCTTGCAATATTCTGTTCTTCCCAACATCGACTTCCCATACTGTCCTCGAGGGCATGGAAGGAATTGTCCGACTCCTTAAAGGCTCGGTGGACGCGACCGTAGCGAGTTTGATCGACGGCGACCATTTGCAATTGGAAGACCTGCAGAATCTGAAAATGAAGGCTCTTGGAGCATACAAGAAAGTCGAGCCGGCGCTTGGCTTTTTACCACTGGACTTCTCGGTGAGCCGTTGGAACGCAGACGACGTGAAGAGCTTGAAGGAGCCTATTCGACGGGCCGTGCTGAGTACTTTGTCGCTGCTGGAGTTCCACATATCTCGTGTAGGAGGCGAAGTGAAGCTGGAAAAGCTCCGTGCAATCACGGCCCAATATAATCAATACTCTGATTTGGAGACGACGGAGAAGAAGAAGGGAAAGAAACAGCCTCGCGAAGCGGGCATGCGCCAACTACTCGAAAGCCTCAGTCTTGTTAAAGCTTTCACTACCCCCGAGCACGAGGCTCTTCGACAAGAGATGCTTGAGGCCATCCGAGAGCCTTGCACGAGGATTCTGCCAGTCTGCCAGGAAGCAAGCACTCTAGTTGCGGACAGTATTCACGCGGTGAATTCCTCCCGATGGTTTGGCAAAGCGTCCAAGGCCCAGATGGACGAACTCTTGCAGCGCAGTGAAACTTCCTTGGAGACTCTCAAAGCTCTGCGTGTGTCATATGCATCGGAAACAACGGAACGACTCATCCAGACAAATGCGGAGATTTTTGATGAAAGCGGCAAGTTGAAAACCGTCGACGATCCCACCATGCACAAAGTGAGAGGAATCGCTCTTGGCATGGTCTTTGAAGAGCAGATCCTCGGCGTCACAGATGCCTGGGAAAAGGTCCTGGAACAGGTTGTCGCGCTGATGAAGGAGCGCCAACACGTTCGCCTCTGGCTTCCAGGGGGACTGCGGTATGCGGTCGACTGGGTTTTCCACAGAACCGCCGTTGCCCCTATCCTTGCCGCACAGTCCCCAGTGGTTGACCCAGACGTGATCGAGGAGCAGTCAAAAGCCGCCCAGCAGAGCCTCAATATGAGCAGAGGCTACAAGATCAAAAGGCGCAGCGGACTCGGACGAATTATACTCGGCACGTATCACTGGCTTATTAACGCTGATGGTATGTATGGCTTGCGTATGGTGGTTGTTACCATCGCCCTCGGCATACCGGCAGTGATACCCTCCAGCGCAGGCTTTTACTACCGCGAAAAAGGCCTATGGGCGCTGATTATGGGCCAGACGACGGTTGTCGTGTACATGTCTGATTTCAGTCTTTCCATTGCCTCGCGTTTTGTGGGAACGGTGGTCGGTGGCGTTGCAGGCTTGGTGGCGTGGTATATTGGTTCAGGCACGGGTTCAGGAAACCCTTACGGTCTTGCTGCAATCATGGCAGTAGTTCTCATGCTGCTCATGTGGGGACGTCTTTTCGTGCCACCGGCGGTGTTGCAGGCTACTATCATGGGCGGTGCCACTTGTATCCTGGTGATTGGATACAGCTACGATGATACGTGAGTGATGCGATTGCTAAAGCTGAAGAACCCGACTGACAACCCTCCCAGGCACATCCCGTCATACGGCAACCCAGGTTGGGGCTACAATGTCTTCTGGCGAAGACTCGTGCTCGTTCTGATCGGCGCTGCTGCCGCTTTGATCGTGCAAATCTTCCCCCGCCCACCTTCGGCGGCCCGACACATCTGCAAGTCAATGTCCAACTCCATCCGAGCACTCTCCGATCACTACGCACTCCTCCTGTCATGCTGGGGCCAGCCAGACCGCGATGAAGGACTCATGGCCGAACAGCTTGCCCTCGATCTTGCCGAGGCGCTCTCAGCCCTCGACGGCCCTGTAGCCATGCTTCGACTTGAATTTTCCAGCTCCCCATTCGACAGCGATACCCTCGCCCAAGTCAAGTCCATCTGTCACGAATTAAACCAACATCTCGCACGGCTACTCTACCTTTCAGCTTCCCTGCCAGAGCACTTCCAGCATCAACTAGCGCGCCGTGCCGGTCTTCTGAACCACCACAATATCGGCGACGTCATGGCGGTCCTGGGTATCGTCGAGCAGGCTCTCAAGACCGGTGATCCTCTTCCGGAGGTTCTTCCCACGCCACTGCTCAAGCGATGCTATGACTTCTTGCAAGTTAATCAGGTGGAAATTGAGCTTAGCACGGACTTGATCCGGGACGAGAACTATCGCCGCTTCTGTGTTGGTTTCACTGCTTATCTGAAATTTTTGAATGCGATTGATGATCTGGTGCTCGTGATGAAGGGGACGTTGGGAGAGTCACATATTGTGGGGCGAGAGCTGTTGCCTGAGAAGGCTGTATAATATGGTATAATATTGACCTTTGATTTTGGCGCTCAACTCCACCGGACTGGATCATTGAGCTGACATTGCTGGCTTTTGGAGGTTGGCCGACCCAGGGAAATGTCCGATCAGCTTCGGGGTTGCCTTTTGTTTAATATTCTTTTGATGTACAAAGCCATATATTCTTGAATGATATAGTCAACAGTAAGTAGACACCTCAGTAAACGCGGTGAAGGGTGACTAGGGCTGTTAGGAATCAGGTCTAGTATCTTATATCATCGATTATTTCTATCTTGATACCTGATTTTCTGAAAATTAGGCATTGAAGGTATCTTTAGGCATTCCTAAGGCAGGAGGGGGGTCAATTTGGTAATCCCCTGAGGATAATACCTAATAATATTACGTCGAGCGGAAATATCTCGCGCTCTCTGAGATAGACCACCATACGTTGTGTCCCCTCACTTGGAAGCTTAAATTCCTGTCTCTGAGACTTGCGACACTCTGCTCGATCTCTGTCGTCACAAAGGTATGAATGTCTTGTCCCTCCGCCAAAGCTCCTTTACACCGCACATCCGATTGCACAATGTCCTCCTGGCTTTGACTTTGTTGACGCACATGGCGCTTTGTTTACCTGAGCTCCACTAAGTCGTTCTGTATCTTTTCTCGTTGAGCCTTTGAAAAGCCTTGAAAATACGAAGCTTAGTGGCCGGCGCATCATGGGAAGACATGCACACACTACCTATTTCACATATTGCATCCATTCGACGAGTGTCTACACTTCACGAGGAAAAAAGTCCCCAGTATTATTCTCTATCAATGATTGTCCTCTGTGGAATGGTTTTGAGTTTTCCAATATGCTCACAGCTCTGGTCTAGACCTGTTGACGTTTGGGATACAGCCACGGCTCGGAGGATGCTGGTAACGCAGACGCTGAGCGTGTGGGAAAGGATACACTCTTTTCTACTATGCGATCTCAGAGTCAGGAAAGGTTTTTTGCGTGCTAGTCTGCTAGTTAGCCACTCGATGCGGTCGACGACGGACCCCCTTTTGGGGGGCAAAGGGGATTGTTATGAAGATGAAACTATGTCAAAGTTGTTGACAAACCTCATTATATCACAATAGACCCTGTATGGCTTGACAGCTGTGATCCATGGCCCCACTTAGTTTGTGTACCCTGTCGGCGCTATTTTAGATTCACTAATGGACTTCTAATGCCCAGGTCCTCTTTGACTCTCTTTTCCAATCTCCTTTCTACCACATAGTTGATTCAGAGTCTCCTTGAGCGGGAATCATGAAGATAGCCTGGCTGGCTCTCGCAGCGATTGCTGTCGCGCAACAAGCCCACGTCGGATCAGATGGTGTTATTCAGGGCCACGAGGCTTCACAGAACCCCGGAGTTTACGAATGGCTGGGGATCCCCTACGCGAAGTCGCCGATCGGCCAGTTGCGATTCGCACCGCCCGAGGCATACACACCCAGGGGCTTGTTAGTTGCCTCGGAATACGTAAGATCTCCTAGTCTCGCTCATTGTTGCTTCTTTCTATGAACCTGGTTCCTACCATAGAACACGGAGGCTTATGAAAATGACGTCCTGACATGAATACTACGCAGGGAAAGTGAGACTTCTCCTAAGCCGGCGATTAAATCTATGATTAATGGAAAAGTATAACCAATGCATGTACTCAGTGTCGAAACTGGTTGACTATCCCGAGAAAACTCCGCAATTCGACAGCATCTTCGAGGCCTTTGCGGCTATCAACAACCACACCCACAGTGAAGACTGCTTGACTCTAAATATCTGGTCCAGACCAGACTCGAGTGAGCTCAAGCCGGTCTATGTTCATTTCGATGGTGGCCGTACGTTTTTGCTCTGTTTGATCCTTAGATTGATTTGAATCTGCCTTTTTCATTCGCGTACATGGTACTGACATATGCCTTAGGCTGGACAAGTGGCACCACCGATACACTCTTCTATTACGGAGGCGGATTCGCTGACGCAGAAGATGTGATCGTGGTAACTATCAACTATCGCATGAACATATTCGGCTTCCCCGGTCTTCCTGGGCACCCATCAAACCTCGGTCTACTGGACCAAAGGCTGGCAGTTGAATGGGTTAAGCAGAATATCGCTGGATTTGGTGGTGATCCCGACCGCATCACCATATCTGGCCAGTCCTGTGGAAGTGCGTCTGTTGACTACTGGGCATATGCCTACCAGTCCGATCCCCTTGTCGCGGGGTTGATCTCGCACTCTGGCACAGCCCTCAGCTTCCCAACCAACAATCAGACAACTGCCTCCCAGCACTGGTATACCGTTTCTGCCCAGCTAGGCTGTGGATCCTCGGGTGATGTCCTGTCGTGTATGCAGGAGCAGAATGCTACTGCCATTCTTGCAGCTGCTAGCACGGTGAAAGTTCCGACTACGAACCCAGCAAGAAAAGCTCCAGCTTTCCAGCCTACTGTGGATGGAGTTACTGTTTTTGAAGATTACACCCTTCTTTCGCAGCAAGGGAAATTTGCTCGTGTCGTGAGTTGACTCACTTCTCAAAAAAAAGAACGGTGCAGTTCTGCACCTGCTAACCAGCCCCCTTCGCTACAGCCATACCTGGTCGGACACAACGCCAACGAGGCTGCATTCTACAAGATCGCAGCTTATGCGCAGGGCTCGATCCTGACAGATCAGCAATGGGACGACTTCAACATGCAAACGTTCTTCTGTCCGTCTAATCTGGAAGCCGCAGACCGAAATCGCCAGCACACACCAGCCTGGCGATTCCAACACAACGCAGACTGGGATAATACCCGTCTCTACCCCACCAGTGGAGCGTATCATGGCGTTGAGTTTAACATGATATTTGGAGAGTCTGCTGAGATTACTGGTATTGCAGAGTCCGATGCGCAATGCCAGCTGAAGAAGAAGATGCGGTCGATTTGGGGAGCATTCATAGCTGATCCACAACACGGGCTTGAGGAATTGGGATGGCCTCATTATAATCCAGGGGGTGAGTTAAAAAGGAGTCCGTCATCAAAAACTGCTTTCTGACATGCTTTCAGCCCCAACCCTTGCCGAGATTGGTCTCAACAATGACCCGAGTATCTCTTTTGCGGGCACCAAAGATTCGGCGCAGCGATGTGCAGCCCTGCTGCGGCAGATATAGCTTGATCCATCATTACTTGGATCGCTCATGCAATGAATCGAAGACTCAAGTTTAATGTATATTGTACATATTTTAGGTGTCCATGCGAGAGATGACCCTGGTAATGTTATGGAGATATGATCGCTAGGTGGCAATGAAATCTCCAGGAATCATTCGCGAGACCAACGCACCTGTTGGGTTTTCTGGCAGCGAAATAACCCAATAAAATTGTGCAAGAATTGCATATACAATACCTGACGTGGAATAATCCATAACACTTGTTATTCTGGCATATCATATTGCAGTGCTTCGAAGTGGTATGATTCTAAACAGAGGAATGTAGCGTGGATTTCGGTTTCCGTAGCTAGTCAAGACGGCTATAAAAGCAGTCGCCGACCCGCAATTCCCGATCATGCTTGAACCGGAAGTTTTTCACTACAATAAACCACTGACGGCAGCCGATCGTGATGGATGAATGGCATTTAGTCGGACTGTTATCCTCATTTCCAGATATCAGCCTAGATAGTAATGGCTGCAAGGTCTTGCCAGGCTGCAAGACACTGAGCATCCCCAAGGCAGAGAATACGAGCCGGTCGACAATGAACCGATTATCAGATCTCGATGATCAGGTGCTGGTGTTCAAGTACAAAGGGTTTATACATGCCATTGATAATGTATGTTGCCCCGAAGCATGGATTCTGTCGGCTACTTAGGTGCTCACCAATACTAACCATGTCTAGCAATGCCCGCACTCATCCTTCCCGCTAAAACAAGGCACTGTCTTCGATATCGAGGACCTTGGAAACCCCAATGGAGCCGGTATTGAGTGTTTTAGGCATGGGTGGAAATTCGACTTGTTTACTGGGAACGGAGACCGCGGCAGCCACAGGCTCAATTTGTGGGACATTGAGCTACGTGATCCTCCAAGTGAGAACGAAGGAGGTCCTGAAAACCTTAACAAGGAGATCTGGGTGAGACGACCCGTGAAGTCTTAAGACTGCGAAGATGCTCTGACCGTTTCCTCGCGTCGGTGCTCTGAAATCGAAGGCTATAGTCAAGAAGGTTTCATTCAACGTCTCAGATAATCTATCAAATTGTCCCAACTCGGGGTTTAATTGCCAATTCTAATCGTAAAGCCAAAATATCATGTCATACATTTCCCAACGCTGACGAAGAAAGAGATGAGGGTCACTCCCAGCCTTGCCCATCAAGGATCGGTAATTCAGTGGACGCTTGCTTCTCCAGGAACACCACCTTGCTCGCATAGTCAGTGTCTTGGAAGCAATACTGCAACCCCAGGTTCATCAACATTCCACCCGAGTAAGGCCCCTCCCCATCAACAAAGTACATATCCTGAGGATTCAACCCCTGCAACTTCACCCGCGAGAGGGCATGGTTCACCTGCGAGGCAAGCTGGTACAAAAACAAAACGGCCTGATTCTCCGAAATGAACAGCAGGGCCGGCCAATTCGACTCCTCAGGCAGACTGAGTCGCCACATATCACCACCCAGCACGATGGGACTGATCTTCTCCGACAACGCGATCAGATCTGGTATCGCGGTTCTTTCTTCCGGCGAGAGCTCCGCGGGGTCAAGTTCGAGGCCGAAAGAACCGCACATCATTGCGACGTGGGCGCGGAAGTTCAATGGGACTGTTCGCCCTGTTTGATGGTTTGGGCAGGCGGAAATATGGCCGCACATGGAGCTTGCTGGGTATGCGAGTGAGGTGCCAAACTGAATGAAGATGCGCTCGACTGCGTCGGTGTTATCCGAGGTCCAGATTTGTGGGAAGAATTGCAAGACGCCGGGATCCAGTCGTCCGCCTCCGGAGGCACATCCTTCCCAAAGAACATCGGGGAATCGTGTTGTCAAGGTCTCGAAGACTCGGTATAGGCCGAGCAAATATGCGTGGTGAGTGGTGGGAGAGGGTGTCTCGTGTATACCTCTGTTATGGTCCCATTTCACGTAGGAGATTTCTGCACTGCTAAGAATCTCCGACACGGAATCGATAATAAAATCTTGAACTTCACGTAGCGCAAGGTTAAGAACCAGCTGGAACCTCTGCTCTGTGCGTGGGTATTGGTCGGCGTGGAGGACCCATTCAGGGTGGTCGTTGTATAGGCTTGAATCCTTGTTTACCATTTCCGGCTCGATCCAAATTCCGAAGCGAAGTTTGGAAGACGACTTGGCATACTTT
Organism: Penicillium sp. PG106-07D; assembly: GCA_037042255.1. NCBI lineage: Eukaryota > Fungi > Ascomycota > Eurotiomycetes > Eurotiales > Aspergillaceae > Penicillium > Penicillium sp. PG106-07D. Next base: position 30,247 of record JAXQJV010000013.1, on the reverse strand, counting down.
ACAGTAACTGGTGTCAGGGCGGTGATATCATTCACCAAGGGGGCTAGACCGTTAGGAAACCGGGTCGGATTAGGAATCCAGTCACCAAGTCCTGCTGTATCTGAGACGCGCGGGTACTCCTTCCCAAACCACCCGTCATCCAACACAAACAGCTTCGCGCCTAACAGAGCCGAGTCCTCTGCCAAACGATAGACGTTGCTGCTATTGATGTTGAAGTAGAGAGCTTCCCAACTGTTGAGAAGAACCGGCCGGTCATAAGTCGCAAATTTGCTTTGGATGAGGTGGTTGCGGTAGAGGCCGTGTAGGGAGCGCGATAACCCCCCCAGACCGTCCTTGGAGTACACTGAAACACACTCTGGAGAGGTAAATGTCTCATTAGGGCTCAAAGACCAAGATAATTGGTGAGGATTCAAGCCCAGTTGGACACGTGTCAGCCCCTGAGGACACTTCTCGACGTTGACAGCAAAGGAACCAGTGTAGACGAGGGAAAAGCCCCATGCCTCACCCTGCGACTCGGTGGTGGAGGGATGCGCGAGCGCGAGGAATGGATTGTGCATATGAGATGAAAACCCGGTGCTGCTTCGGAATCTGTTTGATTTCAATGTTAGCATAGCTTATTTGAGTGAGGTTAAATAACCTACCCTTGAATCCCGTAATGAACCCTTCTCCTCTGCCTATGCGCTTCTCTCGCCCATTCGCCACTGAGGTAAATCATATCAAGATCCTCGCAAGGCAGATCAATACTCAAGCTCGCCAAGTCTTCGATTGTAACGCTCGTGTCGCCCTTATTTGTGACGGAAACGCTCCGCACAATAGCATCGTACTTGGGGAAAACCGAGTACATCAGATCTGCAGATATGGCGCTGTATTCGTCGTGGAGATTTATTACCAGTGTGGTAACATCCTCTTCATTGCCAAAGGTTGCTGGCAGCCCAGGCAAAGCGGGTTTGCCTTTGGTTACCGTGTGAGAACGATATTGTAGTGCTGATACGGTATGGGACTGGCGGATCCGGATCGCAGGGCTTCGGAAGTCTCCCCGTCCTGCATCAGGGAACTCGCGACGCACGCGACCTGACATCCCAGTCCAGCCATTAACAATCGGTGTTGGATCTGGCGGCACTGGCCCGGTCGCGCTCCCACCAAAATGGTCCGATAGCAGATCGCCAGTGCTCCCGTCCACATGGAAGCGATAGGAGACATTGTTGCCGTTCAGAGCAAAGGAGGTATCATCCGCGATGACCACTGTAGGAGAAAATTATTGTGAGAAACTTTCCGAGGTCGTTGAAGTGAGTAATTGGATATGATTTGATTTGCTTACCGCTTGGGTCTGGAGGAGCTTGGGTCATGAACAACATCCTAGAAGGCAAGTTTGTCAGTTAAGTCGACAACAACATTTGACTTAAGGAGCACCTAACCCTTCAGAGACACTTCAACTTCAGTTTTTTGTGTTCGAGGAAGATGGATGCTTCGCGCAACCTCGATATTGCAGCCCAAACATGGGTAGGGCCTCTCGTTTATGTATAATCTTGGCGTCAGATCTTCAAGCATCCTAATTTCCTAATGAGCCAAGGCCCCACATTGCTGACTTTGGGCTCCTGGGGTCTGTCAGTTCCGGTTGGCGTTCATGGCGTTCAACCTGGCAGGATCTGGCTGCGAGACCAAAGCCACCCAACAGGAGTCTAGGAGGCTAGGATGGGGCATTGGCCATTTCAACATAATGACCGAGCTCAGGATGGATGTGTTTTCCGCTCATCCAATGAGACGACTTCAAACCCGAAATCTACACCTCGACAGGTTTTATCGTTCTAGCGAAGGTTTTGGGGTTCCTTCGGTCGGGCCTTCCCAGATGATTCGCAAAGCGGGTCCGTGACCTGGTCCTGGATAAGCTCAGCCAATGCATCTCCATCAAAGCCGATGGTGCCAGGCCCGATAATCAGCTAGTCGCATCAAGCGAAAATCGCAAGTGCAGGTAACGATCAGTCAGCAGTCAGAATTCCCAAGAAGAATCGGCCAATAACAGAATCTGAAAGCCGCTTTTGAGCTTCTCGGCGGCGCTATTTCGGCGGCGTTGTGACTCGGCAGTGGACACACTTCGCCTGCCAAGGTGGAGGAGCCACCTGCAAAACGTGGAGTAATACCGACGAGCCTCCGCTAAGCGCCAAAATCCTAAATGAGTAAAGCATCTCTATAGCTATACCAACAATTCACAGTTATCACATGTAAACAATCATCTCAACATCTTCGAGATGCCGTTGCACTTTGCCCAGGCGGTGGATTCTCGGTGAATTCAATATAGCAACGCTGAACAGCCCTTGGTGGCCATGAACTTTCTGTCCACGGCTCCGGGACTTGTGAAAATGCGAAGGAAAGTAGGTAGTGAGAGACAAAAGAGGGTGCATTTAAATGTTGATCAGAGGCGTCCGTCCATGATATCATAAAAACACTTACCAGGTATGGATATACCTTCGCCTCAGCCTCACAGTGGAGGAAGCGCGGCAAGGTATCGTAGCTAGGCGATGATGTAGAGTCCGCTTCGATCAGTTTAAAGCCGCCCACGGGGTACATGGATACTATGTCTCATCCATCAGGACTGGCATAGATAAAATTATGTAAACATAATGATGTGATAAATGTGCTTCGCTGATATGAACGGGACATGATATAGATGTAAGCATTGTTAGCTAGAATGCAAGATTTTGCCTGTTTTTGTCCTGCCCGCTTCCTCTTTGTCGACCTGACATTCCTCCTCTCTCTTGGGTCCTCGTATCCCCGCAAGCTCCAAGGTCCATCAAACAATCACTTACTTAGGTAGACTGTGTTTCTTTCACGTTCCTGGTCCTCGAAGCGGTGTTGCTACCGCCTTCGAAACTCAAACTATCCTTTATTCTACAGCATCAAATTGGAGAAAGTCGGAGGGTAGAGGTCCTTCATTCAAGTGATTGAATATCCTTGTAACTATGCGTGTGAACCGGGTGCCATAGAGAAAATTAACGAGAAAACTAACCATCACCGGCCTACATTTTTGCCCTGCGCGGTGAATTTTCGGCGAATTTAGTTACCCGTAGCGATGGATTCTTCGAACCACAAAAGAGCAATGCATTTTCGCCATATAACAAGCTAACAGTGGACATGTTCAGCCACCAGAATTCTCCGCTACATTTGATATGCCACCCCATGGGGATCAGAGCAGTGGTCTGGATCCGAGCAGGACAAACTTTCCTAGTGAGGTGGGGTTTATCAAAAGACAATAGGATGGAGAACCTTTTCCGAGTTTAACTTTGGCCTGCCCTTTCGGCTCTGGCAACTCTATTGTTGGGGCAATGGAAAGCAGCCACAAGCTTTCTAGTTTCGCACGCTGTGCAGACTTTCCTTCTTTCACCGGCGACGAAGCTCTCACTCCCTGTCAATCCATCTCGCAGTTGATCTCTGGACATTCGCCTTTTTAGTCGACGGGCAAAAATATATAAAATGCAAGCACCCCGCCCCGCTGAACAGATATTTCAAGCAGGTCAAGCTCATCAGCCATTGACATTCTGTCTGTGATCCTTTCTTCAATCGCTTCTTTTACAAGACTACGGTCGCGTGCTTCCTATCCTTTCCATCAAGATGGAGAAAGCCGAGGCCGTCAACATCGAGGCCGTCGTTGAGGAGGGTGGCGTACTCCACAAGGTCGGCAGCGACGAAATGTGGACGCAAACCGCTCTTACGACTGTCGCAAAGGACTATGACCAGGAGGAGAAGGCCATGCCGGTGATGGAGGCAATTCGCTGCCACAAGAAAGCCATGTTCTGGAGTTTGGTCATCTCCATGTGTGTCATCATGGAGGGCTTCGACACAAACCTCCTTGGCAACTTCTACGCCTATCGTAAGAAACCAATCCTGATGCAATAGAGCTGCTGTCACTGATTATCGTGAAGCTTCTTTCCAGAGAAAGTATGGAGATCCCGTCCCGGTTACGCCGCAAACCCCTACAGGTTACTCCATTCCGGCTTCCTGGCAGTCCGGTTTGGGCCAAGGCTCAGGTAAGAACGGCCATCTTCTTCCTCTCAGAACCGGTGCTAACATGAGAAACAGGTGTGGGATCAATCTTCGGTACCTTCGTCAATGGTTGGCTTGTTACTGCCTTTGGACCCAGGAAAGTCGTGTTCTGCAGCCTTCTTGTCATGACTTGCTTCTTGTTTATCGTCTTCTTCGCCCCGAGCAAGGAAGTCCTCTTGGTTGGTGAAATCTTGCTCGGCTTTGAATGGGGCATTGTAGGTTTACCCTTCAGCTGCGAATTTCCAGCGCTAAGAAGTATTTCCAGTTTGCGACCACTGCGCCTGCGTATGCCTCGGAGGTTCTCCCCCTTCAACTCCGTGTCTACTTCACTTCGTGGACCAACATGTGCTTCATCATCGGCCAATTCATCTCAGGCGGTGTGCTCCGTGGACTTGTTTCTCGACAAGATGAATGGGGTTATCGCATTCCTTTCGCCATTCAGTGGTTCTGGCCTGCCTTCCTGATTCCTCTCGTCTGGTTCGCACCCGAGTCCCCTTATCACCTCGTTCGGAAGGGTAAGCTTAGTGCTGCTGAGAAGGCTCTTCGGCGACTCCAGAGCCGGGGTCTAGACAGCAAGCGGGCTTTGGCTCAGATTGTGTTCACCAACAACCTCGAACAGAAGCTCTCGGTTGGCACCAGCTACAGAGACTGTTTCAAGGGAATTGAACGCCGCCGTACTGAAATTGCCATGGTCGTGTTTGGTGGCCAGCTTGTGTGCGGTCTTTGCTTCGCTTACGCTAGTACATACTTCTTCCAACAAGTCGGCCTGGATACCGAAGCTGCCTACTCCTTGGGTGTGGGAGCCAATGGTCTTGCTCTGTTTGCTTGCTTCGTCAACTGGTTCTTCTTGATGCCGTGAGTGGTTCCCTGTGGCAAGTCTCATGCATTCTTTTCTCACATCAAGATAGATATTTCGGTCGTCGAACTGTCTATGTCATCGGCATGGCGGCCATGGCGATCGAGCTTTGCCTCATCGGTATTCTCAACGTCTGGACCCACATTCCATCTGTTGCGTGGACTCAGGCTATCTTGACCTTGGTCTGGACCTTCACTTTCCAACTCTCTGCTGGGCAACTCGGTAAGTCATTCACAAACTCTCAAATTCCCCATAAAAACGTGAAATAACCGGTATCTCCTACTAGGATGGGCACTTCCCGCTGAAATCGGCTCCACCCGTCTCCGACAAAAGACTGTCTGCCTTGCCCGCAATGTGTCGAATATTCTGGGCGTCGTTTGTGGTACCCTTGAGAACTACTTCATGAATCCTACTGCATGGAACCTCAAAGGCTATACAGGGTATGTCTCCCCAAACCCGGATGGATTGTTCCTGGCTAATTCCTTGGCAGCTTTGTCTGGGGCGGATGTGCCATTATCATCTTTGTTTGGGCGTACTTCCGCCTTCCAGAGACCAAGGGAAGAACCTTTGACGAACTGGACACTCTCTTCGCCAAGCAAATTCCTGCTCGCAAGTTCGCTGCCACTGATGTTGACGCCTTCGACGAGGACGAGAACAACCAGCTGGCTCAGCAGTACGCCCGCAAGTAAAGGCGCTATCTCCAGACCCAGGCAATCATAGTCACCTGTGTATTGTGCCTATGTATTGCTAGAGCGGTGTGTGGATGAGTACGAGTTGAAGTCGTGGAAAATGTGATGAGGAGAACCAGCTGATACCTGACCCTAGAGGCTTCCTCCTGCCCCTTCGTCTCCTTTTTCGTAGGGCTGTTCTTGCTTCTCTGCTCTTCAAAATTTGCCCCACGGCAGATAGACAAGTGACAGAACTGGTACATAACCTTTTATGTAGAATCCTGAGCAGATATCTTATCTTGAATCAATGTCAATCCGATTCCCGAATCGGCGAATGGAAAACAGCGCTGACTTTGTGTTATTGATAAGATAAGTTTAATTTATGGTTGGCCAATAATGCTGCTTCTTCCACCTCCCCATACTAGATCTTGTATCAAATCTTGGTACCTACTGGATATCTATTCAAGAGATACGTTCGTGGGTGGATGCATCCCTTACTCCGCATCATTTGGAGAAGGCGGTGGCATTGCTCACGGAAGCCGTTGCCATTACGTGACGAAAAATGGGTTGGGACCCACTACGCTGCCCAAATTGAGCGCTTCTCCGCACGCGCGTGTGGTCTCCTCACGAACTTTTTCTTTTCTCCTCATTCGGACGCTAGCGCAGGGCGGGTTTGTAACCACAATCCATTTCCTCATTCCTTTTTCTCCATTAGATGGCCCGGTTTCTATAGATTGGCTTTCCACCAACTATCCATTAAATCCGCTCACTATCCCATCCTTGATGCCACAGTCGCGTCTTTCTCGTCTCCCACCGTGGCTCAGCCACTGGCTTGGCTACCGTGCCGAGACTCCGGGGCCGCTGCCAGTCTGGAAGATCGCCGCATGGTCCTTCATCACAGCTTTCTGCGGGCTTTCCGTGCTACAAGCGATCTTTAATTACTCTCCTTACTTCACCTCACGGCATGTACCAGGCATTATCGCGTCATATGTAAGTTGTGTGGAATTAACCTACCATCATTGAATGACTCATATGCCTGCCTTTGATCTCTTGATTGCTAACCAGCCCATTTCACAATCCATAGGGCGCATCGGCAGTCCTAGTCTTCGGCGCTATCGAAAGCCCACTAGCCCAGCCTCGCTCTTTAATCTTCGGCCACTTTTTCAGCGCCCTAATCGGCCTCTGTGTCACGAAGCTATTCAGTCTGATGCCCGATCAAGCACGCTTTGAGTCCCTGCGCTGGCTCGCAGCCTCATTGTCAACCGCTATCGCCATTGTTGTCATGCAGCTCACCGGCACCACCCACCCACCTGCCGGTGCGACTGCTCTGCTTCCAGCCACCAACCAGGAAATCTGGGAACTCTCATGGTATTATTTACCTGTGGTGTTGCTTTCTTCAACCATGCTCATGTGCTGCGCTCTTGTGTTGAACAATAATATGCATCGCCGGTATCCTATCTTTTGGTTTACGCCCCCTGCACCACCGAAGAAAGCATCTGCGCCTGAACCTGGTCCCGTTCCAGGTGCGCCTTTGATGATCGTGCCCACGTCCTCGGACGAGAAGCTGCCCAAAGACTCCGTATAGCATGTTGAAGTTATGGTGGCTAAACGGATAGACTCAAAACCTACCAAGTGATGATCATGACTGTGATCGCATGGTATCACGCAGTCAGACCTTCTGGCTATGCCCGTCTCCGGACAAAGAAGAGCGTCGTCAAGACTTTCTCTCTATGTCCTCAGAAACCCGGAGAAAACTGGGAAAACGCACGAGCTTGATTATACTATGATAGATCTCGGGTATCACACTGCCCCAGTGGTTTCTGTTCCTATTCACCTGGGTACACGCTCGCCCTAATTCAATTTTCTTCTATGTGGAAGTTCTACTGTATATAGTTCTAGGCGATCTTCACAATCAAAGCCTGTTAATAATTCTTTTTGAAGCTATACTGATCAGGTAGACCGATCCACGAAACACGAGCTAATGCTTGGTATTATTCACAAAACTTCCGAAATGTGGACAAGCTAACGATCGCTCCCGATAATACTCTGCATCAAGTAAGCTTCAATCTTGATTCCAATTGCCCAGTCCTATATCATCTCGATTTTTAGAGATTTGAGATCTGTAATCGGCGTGGTCTTCACAGCACTTCTAGAGCCTGGAGCCCCAAAGAATACCTGTGGAGAACGAGCACACCGCCCTGGGCACGTGATAGTTCTTCCTGCTGCATAGCTTCCGCCTCATACTCTGTGCTTTGTAGTATCTCGCCCCCATGGAAAACGGTGAATTCTGGTCAAGGCGGTGTAGATGGTGGGTCTTGGATTGCTGCCAAGGTCAACTCCATTGGTTCGATAAACCAGGAGTACCACTATCGGCATCACCATCCTCATCAACGTTCTAGAAGAGACTCATTGTAAGTACAGACAAGATTCTGGCCACATGAGCCCTGCACGATGACCATGATGTCCTCAAGAATCACCACATTTCGCTGTCTGGACACCACGGATGGCGGTAGATAAGACAGCGGGACCTGTGGTACCTTGAAATCCATGCTGATGAGTGTCTTGTCTGTCGAGAAACTAATGAGAAGCAGGTCAGCAATTTCGTGTACTCACGACCCTAGAGTCCAACATGTACGCGACTCGGAGATGTCATTCCAGCCTCTATTCGAGGTCCAGCATTGACGTAGGCATCGGGGCAACGGCAGTCACCGCCTACCTAAGTTTTATCAAGCCCAAACGAGGTGTTCTCGCCGATGACTCCTATTGACGTCGCCAAGTCGTCGAGCTGTACCAACACGTGACAGGATCTCAAATCAATGACCTTGAAGATCTGGATGCCCCGCGGTAACGCGATGTGATCCATCTTGAGAGACCAGTGAGCCCCGCTGGGGGAGCAAGCAGCGTCGAATGCTTTGCCGATAAGGCTCCCAAACGCCAGGTGTATCTGGTTGTGGATTCGGCCTTTGGCCCTTTAACAGTCAAGACTCCTTCGCCCAAGGCACTGATAGTGTCATGCATCGTACGAAGTACGTCGGTGGCCACCATGATTTTCCTTGCAACCACCAGCCAAAGAAGAAGCTGGCCCAAACCACTGCATGACCAACGAACTATACCCGGCTCTGTGCTTGGAGGTATGGAGGTATGACTCGGTTTTCGAGGCTCACGAACATTGGAGCTGCGGGAGCAATGGAAAAAGCGAGGATGCGACAGGCTTGGTGCGATGGATCGGCAACTGCCTTCGTGGGGTCGACAATGTCATGAACAGACGCTCGCTGCGGTTAGACATGCAAGTCTTCGCGAGAAGCGTTTGCACGGGTTGCAAGAACAGATGCCGAACGGCCTCGGACTCGTCTTTACGCTCGAGACGAAGACGGAGCCGATGAGCCACTGCTCGACTAGACTTCTCGATCTGTTCCCAGTTGCAATGAGCCTCGAGGCCGTCGCAAGCCAGACAGTATAGTCAAGCCTGATGATCCATCTGACAAAGCGAATGTTCCTCGAACGAGTGGCAGAGCCGAGCTTGTGGATGTCTTTGAAGCAGATCTTCCTCACAGATCTGAAGAGTTAGCCCAGGAAAGATAAACATCCGGCTGTGATCCCTACCTCCAGGTTATGTGCAGTCCGCTATTCAAGCATGCACTCAATGACCAACAGAGCTTGAGCCTGAGAGCCACAGACATATGCTCGTTGTCTTGAGGCTTACAGCGCTGCTTGCTCCCTCAGGTTCTGTCAAGCTCCATTGATATTGAGAAGGATGGATACATAGGAGGCGGTGGAAGCTAAGCTCAGGACTCCGATAAGTCCGTACGATAATGGCAACGGTGAATATTGCCGTGCTTTCCTTGCCATGTGCCTTCCCTTCGCAATTGGCGCGTTCTTCTTCTCTTTCTTCATCGTTTCCCAGCTCCACGCGTTCTTCATCCCTTCATCCATCTTCTTTCATCTCCATCTTCCCGCATCTTCATCACCCTGACGTTGCACCGGAACTATCTCAGAACATCATTACGAGAATCACCTGCATACCATCAGAATGTCAGCTCTGAAGACATTTGGCGGCAAGATCGAGAGCGAGGTCCCCATCCCTGGGGCCTTGCCGCCGTATCGGCCTCAAGTTGAAGATGTCACTCGCGATTCTGAAAATGAATATCACCCAGTCGGACTCATTGAAACCTTGAATGATCGCTACAAGGTCGTGCACAAGCTGGGCGCCGTCGACAACCAAACCGGACACTATGTCGCAGTCAAAGTTGACACTGCGGACTTGACTACCTGCGATGGGATATGGTTACGCAGGCTCAACCGCCCCTGTTCCTTCGATGCCAAAATCATGGCATTGGCAATTCAGCCCTGTCGAGACGAGTTTGTGGCCAAAGGGCCTCCCTCTCTGGCAAAAAAGTCAGAGCCGCCAAAGAGGTCAAAGAAGTCAGCAAGCGCTCAGAAGTCAGCAAGGGCTGAGAAACCAGCGAAGCCAAAGAAGCCGCAAGACTCAGAAGAGTCTAAAGAACGCATGACAACGGCTTCGGAAACCTGGGGATCAGCCTGCGCTCTGTGGGATCTCGCCATCCTGGGGCCCTTTCCTCGCCCCTGTGTCGTCCGTCCCAATGAGCGGGCCACTGCGAAGGATGTGTTGGATTCAATCTGGATGACTAGATGGTCTCGTCCTTCGCATCAGAAGTTCATGGACGTGGTGAATGAGATCCGTGCCGCAATACGGGGGGATTGGGACTCGGAGGATGCGGAGGACTGGAGTGATGCAGAGTGGTCGATTGGTGCGGAAGACGAGATGGATATGGACGGAGATGAAGAGGACTCGGATGATATTGAGGACTCGGAGGATGATGAGGACTCGGAGGACGATTCGGACTCAGACTCGGACTCAGAGGACTCGGAAGACGACTCCGAGACTTCAGACTCAAGCTCAGATTCGGAGGACTCAGATGACTCGGAGGACTTGTAAGGACATGCCACAGTCCTTTGCACCCTCTAAAGACTCCTCTACTCTTAATTTCCATTCCTGCCATTCCTGCCAGGGCCCGCCTGTACATTAGTTCCACATTCTAATCGCAATGCTGTTCCGTAAGTCTTTCGATTGTCCACCTGCTGATGATATCAGATAAGCGGGTCTGTACCTGCTATAGTGACGTTCAACTCCCTGAACCTCAGATGAATGCGGACCCATTCATTACTGCCTTGCTGTTAAAAGTGATGAGTCAACTGAGGATGTATCTATGGATGACGGCTTATGTCAATTTCACTTCCCCATCACAAAATAGGGTTTCTACACCTTAGAACGTGTGTTTGAGTGAGAACTGATGTTCGAGACTTCGGTTTGCCGCGCCGGGCACAAATGTATCAATGTGTCTAGCTAACGCCTAGATTCAACCTACGATACTCCATAATAAGCCCATTCACATCGCCCATATCTGTATGATCGTACCGAGAGAGCGCTTTGCTCCTTTCGTCCCCCTCATCATCTTCGCCTTCAAGCTCATTCGTAGTCGACATGATCTCCTCCATCATAATCCTAGCCAATTGCCAGAACTCAGAAGCCTGTCGGAGGAACCCAACCTGCTTCCATAAGTTCTCGGGTGTATCTGGCAGCCCGGCGTCTTCTGGGACCCTCTCGCGCCAGATCCGACGCCAGTTCTCGAGACCTGTTTGCACGGGTGCCAGCGTGGACTCGAATACGAGAGAGTTGTGGAGATGGAACATCAGTGAATGGATGGCTTGAGGCGAGTCAGTAGCTGCTTGGGGCAACATAATCACACTACATACCTTGGACCATGGTAAATAGATTTAGAGTTCCTAAATGAGAGTACTCCAGGACAAGGGCGTCGTTAATCGAATTCTGACATACTCGCCGCACAAGTGAGACCACAGAGATACGGTTCTTCCAGAACCGAGTTTGAGTCCAGGCATAAAGGCTTTCCTGGCATTCTTCTGCAGACCCGGCTTGAAAGCATGACTCGGGAGAAGCGACGTCCATCTTCAGCTCGGAAACGACCATTCGTGGGGGTGAGTTGTGCAGAATCGTGAGCGCAGCATCGATCAGGAAGATGTATATCATTGTTCTAGACCTGTCAGTCTTGCTCCTTCCAACTGGGTATCCCGCGGTGGCTAGGGACTCACCTAATAAGCTCTTCCTTTTCCACGAACTCTGGCCACCATTCCTCTGGTGCTTCCTGCCAGCAGAGGTGCCGGTGGGAGGCTGTCCTCGGTCCAATACTCCTTGCGAGCTTGAAGTCTATTAGTCTCGCTTCAGCCCAATCTGTTTTGATATAACTATCTTACCGCCACCATTGATGCATGCCGATGACGCCTGCTTCTCGCCTGCGCTTCAACGGATCCCTCTCGTTTCTGGAGTGAGCAGACCAGATACGAGGCCTGCAAGCACTGTAACTTTCCCTTCATGCATGTCTTCGTGGCCTGACCTGCTGTTGCCTCAACTCGAAAACACTCGTTGCGAAATATGAGCTCCTCGACACAATCCAGCCATTCCCGCGCGGCTTCTGTATCCTGTTCTCGCGGGGAGAGACAGGCCCCAATAATGGCCATGACACATAATAGCGGAGATGAGGCTGATGGAGCATGGAAAAGCGGTTTATGGACGATGGGACAATGTGGGTACCATAGCGACCAGAAGTACTCCAAGAAACGGCGGATATTTTGGGGAGAGAAGAAAGCCGAACATTTTTGTGATATTGACGGTGACCACTCCATGGTAATAGAATCATCTTTGCGTCTGTTGCGGGCTATCGATCGAAGGTTATCGACAATCTCGCGCGACTTTGACGCAAGATCATCGGCTGTCTCGTCATTCAACTTCTCAGAGAGCCCCCGATCATGGCCGGGTCGGGCAGATTGCGCATGACCCTCGCCATGCAAGAGCTTTGCGTCGTAGGCTTCGGCTGTCATCTTTTGACGCCGAAGAAAGGATGGACGATCGGTGAACGTGGACATTCCTCTTACACTCGTAAAATATGCCATGTATTCCAGTCCCTCTGATGGAAAGGTGTCTGACGAGATGCGGGGAAACAAGAGGAAGTCCAAAGCTGAAAAGTCCAGAGGCGAAGTTATATTGGTCGAGACATTCCCTGACGGGTCGAGCATGTCGTCGAGAAGAGCATAGCTATGATCCTCATAGCCATATGTCTGGGGAGCTGGATCGACTACAGGTCCATATTCCTGTTCGAGTGCATGGAATATGGGCTCTGAACTTTGGGAGCATCTCTGGCGTTTGGAGCCTCTTTCGTGTGAGCCGATATTGAGGCTTGGATCATGAAATTGCCCGCGAGATTTGCAAGTTCGCTCGTGACGCCGGAGCACATCCCTAGTACTGGAGGTCAGGCACCGATCTAGCGGAAGAAGCCCCTGGTTCGGAGAAAAGATACTTTCTATTGAATGCATGACTGCAGAACATGCAAACGTGCGGCCGGCTGTCGGAATCTGCCAAGGATTTAAGCCAACCAACATCAATGGGTCATCTCAAAGAAAGAGACATACGCGCAGCCATGTGTCGCTTCAAGTGCTCTGGCCGACTCAAGGTCGCGAGACACGTAGGACAGCAGTGCTCTGATGTCATTTTCAGTACACTAGCTTGTTCGGACTCTCGAGATAGCGGCAATTGTCAACTTCGGCTCAGGTTAAAGGAAAGAATGCGGAAAGACGCCATCATGCGGGGAAGTGGAGCCGAAGTACGTGCCGAAAGCCGTCTGTTGGTCGGGCCACAAGACTTGCGGATAGGACCTGGTTGCCTTTGAGCAGGCCGATGGAATATCTTCTCGGCTAGCAGGCTAGCAGGCTTCCTAGGCTAAATCAGGTTACCTAATGTTTAGATAGTTAATGCAGGCCTTCCAGCATTATTGTGCTGTATGTACTCCGTACCTTGCGTGAACTGGAGAAATGCATTCCTGATCCTGTGCTTATGTCAATCGACGGCAAGGCTGAGTGTACCTCGATGGCGTAATGGCCCCAGATGGTCGGTTGAATTAATCAGCATTGACATAGGTATAAATATGGATCTCCAGGGCCCTTCAAGGCTGAGATTCGAAATCCCAATATCTGAACGAACAATAACCTTCATATATACGCCTACCTTAGGTTTGGCACAATCGTCATCCATTTGGACGGAAACAGCCTACACAGACAGGACTAAAGGTCAATATTCGCAATACACAAACATGACTGCATATCAAGGAAAGATCCGGGCAGTCTTCTTTGACTTCATGGGAACATGTCTAGATTGGCATAGCAGCGTCGTGAAAGCCTTTCCTCCTGCAATCACCCACAAAACTGCATCCGACCTGGCCCTCGAATGGCGGAAGCAGTATTTCGTCGCAAACAATCAGCGTTATCTCCAGGGCCTCGCCCCGGAAGACATTGACATCACGCTGGCTCGTGTACTCGACAATGTCCTCGAGCAATTCCAGGATGCCAAATCCAGTCTTGACGCAAACGCCAAGAAGCGCCTTGTCGAAGCCTGGCATTCCCAACCAGCTTGGCCTGAAGTGCAGCAGGCGATACACAGAATCCGAGAGGATCTTGGACTCGAGGTCTTTGTTCACGCTAACGGCACGACTCGGCTGCAACTTGATCTTACGCGCTCTTCGGGGTTGAACTTCAACATGTTGTTCTCCAGTCAGCTCCTGGGCGTGTACAAACCTAGCCCCGAAGCGTACCAGAGGGCCTTGCAACTGGTCAAGCTTCAACCAGAGGAGGTGGTGTTGGTTGCGGCGCATGCTTACGATTTGCGAGGAGCTCAGAACGTTGGGTTGAGGACGATTTACATACATCGATGGACCGACGATATCGATGAGGATATGGAGAAGGTGAAGACTGAGTTCGATTTTTACTTGAATGACATGAAGACTCTTGGGGATACAATTGTAAGACTTTGAGTCGAGGGAATGGACGAAGATTTCCAAAGGATCCTCATTAGGTGCTGCGACATGTAATCTTCACGGTCGGAATCCTGATTTTTGCAAGTCTTGTTTTGTGATTCTGTGATTGAGAAAGATACGAGGGTATCGGGAGTGATCTAAAGTTGTTGAACAAGCTCGTACAATTTGCAGCCGGATAGGCTAGCACTAGGATGTGAATGTGTCCCGGCAGGGACTAGGTGATTCCACGAGGCAAAGTGGCACTTCTGCCTGTTCATGTCAATAAATATTACGCTGAACCCCTTCGGATGTCAATTACCATACAGGGTCGAGGAACCCTGCGCTAATGATAGGCGAAATGACCGAAATAAATTAAACCGGATACGCCAAGGAGAACACGGAGGGTCGGAAATGAGACCATAGGCGCGCCGCTGTCAGATCTTTGAGTGAAGCTTGGGGACGGAGCCATTGGGGGCAGATGACGGGTCTCTTATGAAAAGACCTTGCCCTTGGACAACTTGGAGTCATTTGTTAGCTATACTTTCTCCCAGGTTTTGAAGTTCCTGACTATCATGGGCAACTTCACCATCGTAAACGGCCAGATCTACACACCAGGTCTGGCCATCATTGACGCCCCACAGCCAAACACGCCGCTCGGAGGAGGCAAGTCAACCGCGCCGATCAGGCTTGGAGAGATCAGTCAAACTGACACGCTGCCCAGAAAACCTTCAGGTCGCGATCGATGTCTCGGGCGATGGCAAACTCCCTTGGCCACCATCCACACAGTCCGCCAACTCGCCAACTCTCTTCCACAACATCACCCTATTTCTGACCTCCGAGTCCTTGTCGCACAACTTCACCATCTCCAATGGCACCGAGCCGAAGAATAACGGCACCGGCTATGTTGGGCCGGTGTTGGACTTAGAGCCCTCGTCCACGGTGAAGCACGTCAACTGGGTGTGGCCCAAATGCCTCGTGGGCGATGGCACGAGTGGATCGGCCCGAGGCGCGTACAACATTTCCATGCACCAGTCTTTTCGCTGGAATGGCACGGATTATTATACGGTCTTTGACCTGCCCATCTCGGTGACTAATAGCATCTCGGAGAGCTCCGAGCGGGTGGACTGCGCCTTGCTGGAGAACAAACTCCTCAGCATGGCTGAGGTCGAGAAAAGTTCTGACATACTGCCGGGACAGCCCTGGGTTGGGGCAGGCGCTGCCACAACCACATCGTCGACGAAGACGAGTGCTGGGACGAACGTGAGGGAGAAGAAGACGATTATGCGCCTTGCGACCGTGGGAACGGCCTTGAGCGCCCTCCTTTACGCGTTGTGATGACGCGGCGAGGGAGGTACCCCCTTGAATTTGGCGCTACCATTTCTATTCTTGTCCGAAACCACTTTTTGTCATGCCTGCCTAGTACAGACGGAACAGGTTGCACAGTATTATACTCCAGGTGAGGTTCATTTGAATCGACACCAATTCTAATGGAACTATTGATCGTCATCTATCAGCGCCATTCTGTAGATCGGATCTCGTCCCACGGGCGATCTCCCTCGATTGGGCATCGGAAGTATGAAGGGCTTCTTTCAAGCTGGGGATTACCCCTTGAAATGCGACGGCTTTGACACGCCAACCCGCTGGAGTCTTGGATGTCTGGGCAATTTCTAGGCACAAAGCATGCTCCTTTTCTTCTTCTCCTTCTTCTATCCGGCCATATCCGCCCAAATCTCAAACTCCCACTGCAATATGAGCACGACCCCACAGCTTGATCATTCGCAGCCCAGCTAATCGTCCTGTCGCTCGTTGCGACGTCCTCTCCTTATGAAGAACCCCTTGACCTCTTATCCGCGGACTTTTCGCCGGGCGCTGGTTCGAAATCGTATTGTTCGCGCGCTGCTCATCCTCTTCATAACATGGAATCTCGTCGAGCTCCACCTGGTCCTGCGCCGTATCTCCGAAACGGACATCATCTACCGCGAACAACCCCGCCGCCAGGAAAGAATATACATTGCGATGGTCAACTGGAACAATGAATACATCTTAAGAAGTCATCTGAGCAAGGCTATCACAGAGCTTGCGTGGACATTAGGACCGGAGAATATTTATATCAGTATTTATGAGAGTGGCAGCTATGATAATACCAAAGGAGCACTGGTCGAACTGGATGCGGAACTCGATCGTCTTCATGTACCGCGGAATATCACCCTGTCGCCTATCACACACGCGGATGAAATCGCGGCGCCTCCCAAGGGTGAGGGGTGGGTGGTTACGCCGCGGGGGAAGAAGGAGCTCAGGCGAATTCCATACCTGTCGCGAGTGCGAAATTACAGTCTGGAACCGCTGCATGAACTAGCAAAGCAGGGGATACATTTTGATAAGATATTGTTCCTCAATGATGTCGTGTTTACGGTTCGTCATTCCACTTCATGCGTCCAAAGGCTTATAGCCCTTAAATGGAATTGCCGAGTTGACTTGGAATCTAGTCAAGCGACGTCTTTGAGCTCCTCGACACCAATGACGGGGACTATGCCGCGGCATGCTCGTTGGATTTCTCAAAGCCGCCTTACTACTATGACACATTTGCTCTCCGCGATGCCCACGGCCATGAGGCTGTCATGCCTACCTGGCCATTTTTCCGCGAATCGTCATCACGTTACGCCATGAAGAACTTGCTACCAGTCCCGGTGAAGAGCTGCTGGAATGGAATGGGTATGTATTCACCAATCTGACTCTCTCTCTCTCTCTCTCTCTCTCTCCCTGGGCCCAGGCTGAAAATCAATGCAGTGGCGATGCCTGCTGCACCATTCCTGGCGAGTCCACCACTTCGCTTCCGGGGTATCCCCGATTCCCTAGCCTCTTCTCATTTGGAAGGCTCGGAATGCTGCCTCATCCATGCAGATAATCCGCTCTCCGCACAACATGGAGTCTATTTGAATCCTCTCGTGCGCGTTGGATACACCACAGCTGCCTATGTTGCGGTGAATCCCCTCTTGAACTGGCTAACTCCCAACGCAATATTGCGAGGATTGTGGTTGAACAGGATACGTCGCTGGACGACATTTCCTCACTTCAAGGAGAGGGCAGTTTACGACCAAATCGCTCGTTGGACTAGCTTGTCTCCTGATAACAGAGAGCCTGGGGAATTTTGTGTCATCAACGAAATGCAAGTCCTTGACCCGCGAGGATGGTACCATGTCTAGCTAGTCCCTAAGAAATAAAAAGAAACTCTGCCTTAATATACATTCTTTGGTGAGTTTATGCTCAAGCCTGTAAGAATTGTGTTGCTCTTTCGTGCTAACTACTCCTTGACCCTTCGCTTTACCTGAACCTCAAAGTCGACAGGTTTCACGAACCAGTAGTTTTGAGTAGTCCAAGTCTTCTTCAAGGGAAAGAATTCGAAATCCCGAAGAAGTCGTGGGATTAACTTTGACATCTCCAGGATCGATATGTGCTTGCCTAAGCACGTTCTTGAGCCCAAACCGAACTAGAAGGGTGGACTAGTCAGTTCCATTCCACGATCAACAAAGATAGACAGTAACTCACTGGCATATACATCTGGTTCATGTCTCTCAACTGGTCAGGTTGACTTTCTGCTTCAAGCCACCTTTCAGGCCGGAACACCTTCGCGTTAGGAAACACTCGCTCGTCGTAGTGTGCCACCCAAGTATTCGCGCCAACAGTGGTACCCTCAGGGAAGAATCGACCACCAATCTGAGCACCCCCAGCAGGGACCACTCTCCACATTGGCAAGCCAGTAGCACTATGCATTCGCAGCGCTTCCTTCATGACAGCCTGGAAGTAAGGCATGTCCTGGCTTTCCTTGAAAGTGATATTCCCCTTCCCTCTCACCGTGAAATCGTCAATCTCAGCAACCAGTTTGCACAGACTATCCGGGTTCTGCAAAAGATGCCACATAATACTCGACAAGCTAATCGCAGTTGTGTCAGATCCGGCCGTCACATTGGACAAGCCCATAATAAAGAGATGATACTCGGTGACTTTCTCGGGGTTCTTTTCGTGGGCTAGCATCAACTTCTCTAGAAAAGCTTGGGTTCGAGGGGTTTCTGGTGCTTCGGCGTCGGGTTTCTTGGCTTTATGTTTCTGAATCTTTTCTTGGACAAATTTGCTGATGTAGGCCCTTCCGCCAGCGCCGGACCATGTGAATTTGCTGAGGAGGCCGAAGAGGCGTGGGTGCCATTCGGGATAGATTCCCACCATGGTGCTGTACATCATCAATTTGTGAACGGCTTGTATAGCTCCGTCTATGTCGTCGCCTCGATCCAAAAAGCCTACCAGAGTTAACGATGAATAGGACTGACGGACAAATACGACAATGACATACCGAACCGCTCGCCAAATGTGATATTCCCGATGACATCGAACGCGTAGCATTGGAACCAATGGCCGAGATTGAAAGTCTCTTTGCTGTTGGCAAATCCCGCGAGGCGGTTGACGAACAAGTCGGCACAATGATCCACGAATGGTTCATAGTGAACAAGCGAGCTCATAGAGTACAAGCTGGTGAAGCGCTTTCGAGTATCGGCTTTAGGCGCTGTTAGCGAACGTATCGACACGCAAAAGGGCTGTTGACATTACCGTGTCGCTTGATATCACGATCCGCAAATACAGTCCACTGCTTTGGATGTTTCCACCCATCGTACCATGCCGACTTGGCGAAGTGAGAGCCGGTTCCATATACGGTTCTGATCGCGGTGATATGGCTGATACTATACTGATTGGGGGCGATGCGGACAATGGGCCCGTACTTTCGATGCAACTCAATGTTTTCACGCTCAAACTTCCCATGGTGCACCTGGCTGAAGTACCAGAGCGACGTAAACCGAGTCCAGAATGGACCGGGAATGTCTTTCAGAGGCGAGAAGAGCGATTGACCGAGCCATCGGACAACTTGAAAAAACAGTAAGAGAAGAGGGAGAAGGATGAAAAGATGTGCGAGCATCTTGGAGTATGCAGAGAAGTATTTGAAGGACTACCCATATATGCAGAATCTGAACACTCCAGGTCAGTTCTTATACTCTCGACTCTGGGCTAGCTAGACGCGGGGAAACAGCATTCCCAGGATCCGCCCCCACCCCCACCACCACTTACCACTTGAATTTCAGGCGTACTTGGAGGTCGCTACACTTACGGACTGGAGGTACTATTGGCCTTTCGGATCATTCGGGAGGGCGCCTGGTTTCCATTGATCGGAGAGATAGAGATGATAACCCTGTAATAGGGGAATTTCGAGAGGACCCGAAGCTTAGGCATCCAATGGATCATCCTGTCCCTCAAAAAATTAACATATTGCCTGAAGCCTATCAACAAGGTTGTCGGCAACCCGACTTTCTCCTGCTTTGCCTTGACAAGGTTTTGCTCTATCGCCGATACCCACAAACACCACCAACACTGCAGCATAGGCAGCGGTATACACGCGGCAGTGTCCTTTGGGTCTGACGAAGTCAACAGACACTGCCAATCCGACAGCAACCATCAAAACAAAGCAGACCGCAGTGGTCAAGTTGTCAACCCACGTAGGATGCAAGACCAGGATCACCATCGAACGACGATCGCAAGTCCGCCACCAAGGGCAATCGCCAGGCGAACCCAAAGCTTTTGCTTAGCCGATGGAGATAATCCTGTTATAAGACTCCTGACCGTGTGACTCCTAAGAACATGCGTTTGATGCTCTCATTTATCGCCTGAACAAGGTGGTTGATTTTTTGACCTTCTTCGGATTGTGGTGCTAGCTTCTCCAAATTTGATCGTTTACCATTGTTCTCAATCATCTGAAGGCTGGCAGGTAGTAGGTCCATTTTGCCAAAGATCTTGCTCGATCTGTTGTGCCTCGATAGCTTTGTCAGTTCCGATGCCCAACGCACTGCTAATCCGAATGGAGCTAGGACCGCCGTAAAGAGCAAAGCCATTTCTTGTTGAACCAAGACCGGGAACGAGGGTCACGATATATTGAGTTTGTACACAGTTCAAAATAGTCAAATGCTCCCAAAGTGAATAGCCCCGTAGACACCACTTTTCACCAAAGCGCCAAGGAAAAGAGTAAGAAAAGAGATAAGGAACAGCCAAACATATGGGATCCCTTGATCACGGCTGGCTGAGAACCAGTCTGCAGACCCTCCAATCAAGAATTGGACATCGACATCAGATCATCACTTCACTTCTTATCTCCCCACAGTCCGACAACCCCCACCGACAGAGCCAGACCCGAAAGCCACGCCCGGGCCCGTTGTAGTCGGCGCTCCTTGTCCATCTCGCGCCGGACGCTCTCGCCATTGACATCGTCCTCGGCCTCGACAACGACCAGGTCTTCGTCCTTCTTTGCGGAGGGTGTCCTGCTCAAAGACATGCAGGTGGTATCGTAGACGATGCTGAAGAACCAGTTCTTCAGACCCATCTGTCGGTTAAACCAGAGGTCCAGGCCATAGGAGCTGACAGTGGACGCAACACACATCCAAATGAGGAAAGGGTGCTGGCGGCGCGGAGGCGAGACGCAGTACGCAAACAAGAGACAGGTGTTTGCAAGGCTGGACAGTCGCAGCGCATGCTTGCGGTTGAGGCGCTTCACCTCGGTGAGGCAGCGGGAGGCGGTGGTGGAGGATGGTAGGAGCTGGAGGGAGGGGATAGTGATGGTCGCGGTGGAGTATGATAGGCCCTGGAAGATTTCAAGGCGAAGAATTAGTATGAGATGACACCTGCCACGGGGTTTTGTAGTGGTCTGTTGCTTACCGTCAGAAGGCCGAGCGACACCGTGCCAACAAACTTGGAGATGGTGATGGGGCAGGCCATGACGGCGATGGAAGGAATGCGCGACCGGTGGGAATCACTTCGAAAGGGCACGCGCGATAGGCCTCGAGATTTTATAACCTGGAGCTCAATCGCAGAGGAGGTGGGGAGAGAAGTTTGGGAGAGTCTTTGGGGTGGTGATGACGTGCACGCGCCATCCAATCAGCGACTGCACGTTGTTCATCTGGTTGTCCTCCAGGAATAAGCTAGAATATAGCCGCAGATATGAGGCGGCAAGATGTGAAGTGGGCGATGATGAGCTTGATACTGCTTAATCCGATTACCCAGGCAGTATGGCATATCGTCACTAGCTGATCAAAGGTCTACCAGGACACTGAAGTTGGCCATATCCACCCTATCTGTAGCTACCGAGCATATTATTGCTACCCCCGGACAGGAGGAAAGAGGGGATGCTGGAGCTGATCCCATTGGCCATTTTAGTGTTTACCCTCACTGATTTCTAGCATATCTGGTAATATAACGTTAGATCACGTTAAGCTCTTTATGATCGGTAAGTTTTAATGCAAAAATGAGCGGCACAACGCAAGCGGCAGCATTTCCGAGCGAGCCGAGGCTCAACCGCGGTGTGGGGAAAAGGCGACGGGGGCATGCTGACCTCCGCAAAGTCGATATATCACCACCTCTGCATACTCTTTCTACGTGGTATCTTGCTAATCATTGCTTCCCATCTCCCATACAATACATCCCGTTATGCCTCTACACAAGTCCGAGTACATTAGCGACATCTGGAAGGATGGCATCTTTGGTACACCCTGTCCTCCCCGTTCTGTCTAAGCTCAAAACAATTGACCCTTTTCTCCAGCCAACAAGGTCGTCTTCTGCACAGGCGGTGCTGGCACAATCTGCAGTGCTCAAGTTCGTGCCTTGGTTCACCTCGGAGCTAACGCGTGTATCATCGGTCGCAACGTAGAGAAGACCGAGACAGTGGCTAAGGACATTGCCACCTCGCGTCCTGGCGCCAAGGTCATTGGCATTGGTGCCGTCGATGTTCGAAAGTTTGATGACCTTAAGGCTGCCGTGGAGCGCTGCGTCAAGGATCTTGGTGCTATCGACTATGTGATGTAAGCTTGTTACTTGACCACCAGCGAGTCCGGATTTGTGCCGTCTGTACTAATGCTCGTAATAGTGCTGGTGCGGCAGGGAACTTCCTCGCCTCGATTGAGCAGCTCTCCGTCAACGCGTTCAAGTCTGTTATGGACATTGACGTGATTGGATCTTACAACACCCTGAAGGCCACTTTGCCTTACCTGGTCGAGTCTGGCGGTAAGCACAGAATGAACTCAGAGACCCGTAAGTACAACGCTCCCCTTTGCTCGTCGCGCTGCAGTTTTTAACCCCATCTACAGTCCAGCCTGCCCCTGGTGGCACTGGCGGCAGAATTATCTTCGTCAGCGCGACTCTCCATTACCGTGGTATGCCCTTCCAGACCCACGTCTCCGTGGCCAAGGCTGGCATCGACTCCCTCTCCAACTCCGTGGCCATCGAGTATGGCCCTCGCGGCGTGACGTCAAATATTATTTCCCCTGGCCCTATCGCCCAGACAGAGGTAAGGATTTCAGATCATATACCCACAAGACTACTACTAACAGTATGCACAGGGCTTGGAACGTCTGCTCCCATCCGACGCCAAGGCTGCCTACACCAGATCCCAGCCCCTGGGCCGCTTCGGACATGTCCGCGATATTGCCGATGCCACCGTTTATCTCTTCTCCGACGCGGGAAGCTATGTTACCGGCCAGACCCTCGTTGGTAAGTGAATCGCTATCCCAAAAAGTAACCTCAAACAAGTGCTAATATTCCCACAGTCGACGGTGCGAACTGGCGGATGTCTGGCGGCTTTGCTACCAATGGAAACCTGCAATATCCCGACTTCCTTCTGTCAGGAAAGGAGGTTGCTAACGTGACAGGAAAGAAGAAGTCGAAGCTTTGAGTTGATGGAAGTTTCCACCAGGCATTTGATCAGATATATGCTGCCTTTGTATATCTTCGGTGGCTATGGCGCTATTTGATAGAGATCATCCACACGCATTACAAAACAATTCTTGATCCACACTAACAACGGCAATATATTTATCTTGGGCTGGGGGACTTTCGTCTTTCAACATGTGTTCGCAAAAAACCGGGATTCGGTGAAAAGTCACCCTCAACTCCTAGACTCATGAGTTCACCTATCCTAAGCCACAATGACTGGGCCCGGCGGTCGGGCCGGGCCACCACCCACGCAGAAACGCAAGGATAGCTGCGATATGTGCTCATCTTCAAAGGTCAAATGCAACAAGGGAAACCCAGTTTGCAGTCGATGTCGCAAGCTGGGCTATCCGTGCTTCTACAGTCCCGCGCGCCACATAGTGCGTCCTCATCCAAACCATCAAGGCATCAGTCAAAAGTCATCGGAACCCCGTCCTACACATTCAAAAAACGAGTCTGGTGTAAATCCAAGCGTGCCAAATACACCCCAGAATTCCCAAACGTTTTGTCAAGATTCCCGGCTCAGACTTGAAACACAGCCCTCAATCTCCGACTCGGACGAACCCTCGTCAGGGGTCAGATATGAGCCAAACTCTCTGCACTGGGTAGGTGAAATGTACATGTCAACCGGCGGTTTAGGTAAAATTGAAACAAACACGACAGCAACCATAAATGGTGGCTCGTAAGTCTTCAATGAGGCTTTTAACCAAAAGCAAACTATGATTTGCTACACTCCTCCCCAGTCGGCCTCGAGCTCTTCAACTTCTCCGATGTGTTGAACGGGAACAGCCAGTGGCTTCATTCTTGCAGCCTCACATCGATACTGCGTTCACTCCACTCGGATCGTCGCTTCCACACAGTATTAGTCAACCTTCCAGTGCAGTCGCAACAGGTCCTGTGGAAGTTTCCTCCTGCAACCTGACACTGATTTCTGATAAACCTGAGCAAGACTGTGTCACGGGCGCCGTCGACATCCTCCGTCATCTCCAGAAAACCAACAAAACTGGAGAGAAAGACCGAATAGTCCGCCAGAGCAGGAGTTCCCGGCTCATGTACAAACTGCTGCTTGGGCAACCTATCGACTCTCGACGATTCTGATATGTCCTTGCTCGCGTACGTTGGTATCTCGGCAGCTATAGTATGCATGGCAATTATGATTATATACGAGTCTCTGTTTGATCACTCGCACGTCGGGAAAACAGCGGGCGGGCATGCCATTATCCAAGCTCACGATTTGGGTCAGGGATACTCGCGAGGACTCAGCGTGAGCCTGGGAGAGTCCCTGCAATGTAATGCGCCGAGCCTGTTGGTTTTGAATCAGACGAGGGCAAATCCCACATGTCATCGGTGCCTATTTTGGAAGAGCATTCTAAGCTGGACAATGTGGTGATGCAATTTGCCCTTCGTTACAAGGGGAATTCCTACACACAGCCTGTCGTTCCACTTTCTGCGCTGGCTAACTCGATGAAATTACGATTGAGATCGATTACCAATGAGGGGTTTGAGAAGGGGCTGAGATAGAAGCGGGGGGCAATTAAAGCCCTTGGTAGATTTCTTTACTATCTCGGTTCAATTTACGGAAGCTTTCTTCCAATACCGGAGACCTAGAAATTTGGAAATCTTGGATTAAAAATAGCGCTATGTGCATGGGGCCAATCTTCAGTGGATGCAAATCACATCCATTGGTTCAAGGACCTAAATAATCCCCATTGGTTCAAGGACCTAAATAATCCCCATTGTCTCTGCAAGACACATTCTTACAAAGGGACTGCAGACAAAGCCCACCAACATTTATTTAGGGTTTTCATTGCTATGAATAGCTCGCTCCTAGTGGATAACGCACAGTTTGAGAATCACTATAAAATCCGGAGAGTCCCTACCTAAACATCAACCTTCATAAAGTTAGACTAGGAAAGTCTAGCAGCACGTGCTTCTTCGCATGTATGATATCAAAGTCAGCCCGGACTCGTCTTCACCCTGGAAAAGAATCATCCGCGAACAACCACAACTCAAGAAGCTGAAATGGCGCCTTCTCAGGCTCCCGCGGGTCCTAAGCCCAACCCGGGGCATGGGAAGGCAAAGCCTCGGCGCAGCAAACGAAGAACTGCTCTGGCGAAGCAGCAAAAGAAGGAATTGATGAAACAGATTGCCAAATTGGAGCTCCATCAGGAACTCTGCGACGAAAAGGCCGAGCATGATGCCACGAAGGCGATGGCCGAGAGATTGCGGTTTCAGCACAAGGACCTTGTCACCCGACTAGACGAGGCCGAGACGGCTGTCACCAATGCGGAATCGCGCGCCTGGGACAGGGAAAAGGAGATCGTCAAGCTACGAGAATCTCTTTCCAAATCGAGGGCAGTGGCGCAAAACAATGAAGCCTACATAGCACTTATGGCAGACGAAAATCAGCAACTGGAAGCGGCCAATGGGAGGATTGCGGCCAGGGCTGTCGGACGTGAGGGTGAGCTCCGCTGGGAGATTAAAGCGATGGAAGAACAAGCACGGCGCCTAAAACAATCGCTCGATATAGCCTACAAGAGTGTCCAAGAGTATGGCATTCTGTTTCAGAAGAACACCGCAGACTGGGCAGAGCTGGCAGGCTTCTTGAATAAGCACAGAGCTGAGGACAGCGACAGGGTTCAAGAGCTCCAGCATTCAATCGCGGGGTATTATGAGGCCATCGAGTGGTTTGAAGATGAAGCTAACAGGCTCTTTCAAGCGGGAGAGGAGCGAATTGCGCGCAATAGGCTTCGCGGGGATAAACTAACAAGAGCAGCCAGCCCAGAACGTGGTCAATGGCACAACCGGGTCTCGCGATCTGGTTCTCGTTCGTCATCTGAGGAACGTCTCCATCGCTCTCCACCCGCCTCAGAAGGGCTCGAGTCTGACAGCGATCCGTCGCTTGATCCAGGAGGCTTCCCACATACTGGTATACAACGCACAGGACGCGATCAGCCCGGTTCAAGGGAGAGTGCCAGAATAGTCACCGCTAGACGAGGAAATTCCGGGGAAGCGTTTGTAGAACTCGCCAAAAATGACCAAGGATCACTGAATCCACTAGCACCATTAATGGACGACATGCAAAGTGGCTTCGCGACATTCTATGTCAATAAAACCGGTCGCCGCGGCGAATGGACACGCGGCGTCCATGACAAAGATTCAAACTGGGATAAGTGTGCATATAACCACCAATGTCTGGGGAGCTCCAGGGAGCAGCTCGCGCATGATAGCTTGTCGCCGGAAGCTACTGGTGGCGAGAGTTCTCCGGATGGAAGCTGGTCGATCCCAAGCTCTTCATTAGATCCGACAAGTATGTTTGATTCACACTTGTCGAGTCCGAGCTCTGAATCTCGGATTCATGTTGAAGGGCAGCAAGAACCCAATCGTGTTGACCAACCCCGGATCAGGGACGATTGGTCACGACTCAAGTCGTCTCCCGTCTTCCATGAACATTTGTCAATTGAATGTGAGCCAATTTTTAATACATCCAGAAAGCGCATTCGACTAGCTTCACCGTCCGAACCGTCTTCCGATATCGAGGACCAGGAACAGTCCGGTATCGAACCAACGGTTTGTGAAGTTCCCACTAGTGTGTTAGACCCCCAGATAGTCAACAGTGAACTTACCGGGGGTCAATGGCTAGAGATGCCGGTCTTCAGGGAATCTGTGTCGAAATCGATTCAAACCGACAAGGCGCTGCTGCTGGCGCATCCAGATAATCTTGCTGCCTCGTCCTTGCAGGCATTAGCCGTGACGCCAAAGGGACCACTTAGTGCCGGAGATAAGAAACGGTCATTATCCGTCGGTAATCTGCCACGATTGTCAGGAGGAGGAGCTACTTTCAAGCGCATGCCGGGATCGTGGCCACTCGAGGCCATTTCCCATGCAGATGTTAACCCAATAGTGGCTTCAGAGGTAGTGGACGCGCTTAGGAAACTGCTGAGAGCGTCGATTGAGAAGCTACTACGTTTGCTAGATCCCGCGCACCCGCAGTGTATTGTGTATCCGGGCTTGATGGCACTGTGGATTTGGCAGGCCTATGAGAATCACGTCGAGTGGAAGCGATGGGAGAGGGCCAACAGCTTCGCGCAGCAGTTGCGTAGCCAGTACGCGTTCCAGATAGGCTGGGTGGACTCGGTGGGATATGGCGTATCCCAGTGGCTAGCGTTCGACCGGACCTTGTTCGGGTGAACTCATTATATAACTAAGAGACTTCAGTATGTAACTAACTAAGAATCCCTCCCTAATACTGTGCCTGTGTCTGTCTGATCGACTTGGTGGCGCTAATTGCAGATGGTGAGGTGGTATGGGCGAGTGTAATGTAATTACGCTGGAAGCTGATAAATCTAGACTAAAACCCACCTAAGTTAGGCGATAAGCGTTTTAGACTGTATGACGGCACGTTTGACAAGGTCACGTACAGTCATGTTCACTGCCAATGACGGCAGGCGCCACGCAGCAGGCTGGCGTCACCCTCCTCCACTTTTGCTGGCCTCGTCAAGCCTAAAGACTGGAACCAGCCCTCCGATCATCTCCACTCTCACTCCTTCCCCTCTGCAACGACGACAACTCTTTGCCATCGTGAATTTTGTTCAAATGACTGCTTGTTCCCTCTGAATCGCTTCTTATCGCCGACGTCCGCTCTTTACCCATCTACATAACCATGTTCGTGCGATCCATCCTTTTGGGTGGCGCCGCCGCCCTAGGCGCCACTGCGATGCTGGTCGTCCCTGAGATGGAGCCCCAAGTGGAGGCAGTTGAGGGTGGTTTTCTGAATGTTCACCCGATGTTGTTGGAAGATATTCGTCACGCAGTGGTCGACATTCCTTGTAAGGAGTGTCCGTTCCGCGAGGTTGATCGGGAGGGCGCTGTCAGCTGGACTGAGGGCAAGTCATCGTCGTTGGTACGTCAAAACCCGGGGGCTACGATAAGCGCAACTGTCATCCGCGAACCATCCGCTAATGTGTCCATTCAACAGATGCTTAACTTCTCCGTTGAAGACAACCGCCTGCTGGCTAATGGACGTCAAATCTTCCCTCCCGTTCCGCCAGAACCCATCCGTACCGTTCAACAACTCGAAGATGGCGAGGCCTCGGAGCCCATGCCCGTTGGTTATGCTCTGGAGGTAATGCCTCTGGGATCTCCCGATGACACCCCTGGAACCGATCTGTTTGATGTACGATTCACCATTCTCGACCTCGAGACTCACCCCGTTCCCGTTGATACCGTCGCCATCACTCTGATCCAGGACCCCACTGGGGAGCTCTACATCGCCAAGACCGAGATTGAGAAGACCGCTCCTCCCCCCGAGCGCCTCTCCTGGAAGAAGTGCAATGGCAAGGCCAAGTGCCTTCAGAAACTCCTGTTCGACCGCGTTCGTGGTCTCCTGGCCGCCGCCAAAGAACGTGTTATGGGCATGGCCAGAAAGGGCGGCCGTAAGGGCGGCCGTAAGGGCTGCCACGGAAAGCACAAGGGTCTGCCAGGTATGGGAGGCCACCGCGGTGCTTCTAAGAATCATGACGAGTTCTTCCCTGGATTCGAGGACTTCGCCAAGGAGCACCACCACCATCACCACGGTGACGGTGACATGAGTGACCGCCCGCCGCGTCCCCCTCACGGCCACAACGGCCACCACCACCACTCGCCTTCCCATCACGGCGCTTTCGCTCACACTTTCATCCGTGTACTCCACTTCATTGTCGTCCCTGCTATTCTGGGTGTTCTGGCTGGTTTGACTGCCAGCGCCGTCGGAATGCTTGTTGGCCAGGCCGTTATCTTCCTTTGGCAGCGCTACCGTGGCACCAAACCCCAGGAGCACAAGGCTGCCTGGGAGCAGGGTGACTCTTGCGAGAAGCAGGGTCTAATGACTGAGTCTCCCGAGACATCCGATGATGTCCTCCCTGAATACGATGGGCCTATCTCCCGACGAGGATCTATCGACAAGAACTAAATCTTTTACATTCAAACTCACCTCTCAAACCGCAATACCCCTTATTCTACCCGGAGTCCAGATCAAAGGAGGCATTATCTCGATCAGGCCAAACGCAAGAATGCTATGCTGCAGGTTGAAGTTCTGAATCGGTTCCGTGACCCATGTCTTCCAATAATTTTTTTTTCCTTGTTACTCTTGTGATGTCCAGCTTATGCAGCAAATTTCCTTCAATCCGTTTTTATTCAGAGTACCAGTAATTTGCTGCCACTCAAGCTTCTCAGAGACGGAATTTACTTGTAGAATACGCATGTAGAATGTTTTCTATTCCAGCGCCTAACACCGAAGTGACAGGTAATCTGATCATGGTGTTCATACTGCCACTCCCATGTCTAATCTATCAACATTCACAACCGCAAGGCTGAGCATCACGTGATGGGCCGTGCTTCGTAACCCCCCTCTTATCGATCCGACAACAACACCTAGCTCCCACGTTCCCGAGCTGCAGCTACAGATGCCCAGATGCTTGACGAGGTATAATCAAGGCCATACAATGACCTTTGAGCTTTCATTTGCAAAGACGGGCCGCCTTGCACATTTTTGGTGCTGACTCGCTCGCCGTACCACGTAGCTTAAGCTCCGCCGCCCCGACATCATCGGATAACCACACCTCCATTGGGACGGTGAAAGTGCTCCAGATCGACCGTTGCCCACCATGATGTCTTTATCCTCTTTTGTTCAAAAGGCCTCTTCGCTGATTGACCCGGCCAACTTCAACATTCCTTCCCTCTCCTCCAATGACAACAATCCTTCCAAGGCCTCGCTATTCCGCCAGCAGTTCCGTCTACCCGACTCGCAGAACCCTTTGCAAGAAATTACAGCTGAGCTGATTCTTCCCTTACCGAACTCGTCATCCAGCTCCGCAGACGGCTCCCACCGGGTGGACCAGGCAGGCAATCAGTACACTGGCCGTTTACACCTCAGCGAGCGATTCATCTGCTTTTCGACACAACCGACCAGCTTCATACCCTCAGCGACGTTGAGTGCTTCGACAAGTTGGACTGGACCGACGAATGGCACAGGG
>JAXQJV010000012.1:0-47321 GCA_037042255.1 Penicillium sp. PG106-07D | reverse complement strand
CAGTTAGAAATGTTACTTGGGTTTGTTAAAGTATCAACAATAAGCTCGTATCTTGGTTGTAAATCCAAATTGTCTAATATCCACGTAGTACTGGCCCAAGTATGTGGTTGTTCGGGTACATGGTTTACGGAAATGGATGGGAGGTTCACATCTATAGGTATTGCGACAGGTGATTGTTGGTCATAATATACATCGCGCGTCATCTATGCGCTTGCCCAATTCATTTTCCGAGCCTCTTCATGGCCTCATCGGCCATAGAAATCCCCTCCTCATAGCCCAGGCCCTGTGCTAGTGATTTGGCCTCCGCATAGCACTGCTGAGCCACGTCTGGCTTATGCTGTAGTTCTGCAATCTCGCCCAGATTATACGTCGCAGCCACACAAGTCAGATCACACTCCTCGTTGCGCACAGGCGGTTGGATACGCGCAGCGACGTCAATGGCTTTCTGGGCCCATTGCCGAGCAGCATCGATGGTCTGCTCCTGCGAGGGCTGCTTCTCTTGAGGACGGGGTTTGGCCGGCACCTGCGCTTGGCCAACCATGGCGCTGGCAACGCTGTTCAGTAGTACGACCTGCTTGCAGGAAGGGGAGTTACCCTCCGCCACACGGAGCATTTCCAATGCCCGCAGGTACAAGGGCATAGCGAGCTCGCTGCGGTCTTTCGCCGTGTAAGTGTCCGCGAGCTCGGCCAGTGCCGTCGCGATCTCGGTCATGTTCAGCCACGACTCGCTATCGCTTTCTCCGGCTACCCCTCCACCAACAGGCAGGCCTAAGCTTTGTCGGCGGTGCATCTCTTTCAGGCACAGCTCCACGGCGGCGACCTGAGCATCCTCGGCCTTCTTCTCGTCCTGGATGTACTCGCTAGCGTATAACTCAGCGAGCTTCATCTCCATACCGACAACCTTCTTCAGAGCCCGGTCACGCTGCCTCGCCTCGAACTCTTGCATCTCCTTCACCTGCTTCTCAGCATCCTCCAAGCCCTCCGTATGGACCTCGACATTCTCCGGCGCGATGTTCGCTTTCGCAGGCACCTGTCCCACCTTCGACTTATCCGACGGTGCAGATTCCACCTTGCGACCTTCCTCAATCCATTTCAACGCCTCCGCCTTCGTCCGCTCTAGCACCTCAATCGCAGGCTTGACCAACCCAGACTTTTCCAGCATCATGGCAACCTGGAGCTTAATGCCTAGCACTTCGTCCGAGAACGGGTGCATACCCATTTCCACAGCGATCCGGAGCGCCTCCTTATACGCCTTGAGTGCCTTGGGCGGGTTCAGGTCGATCTCGGTATAGTACACAGCCGTGCGGAGCTTATCGGCGACTGGCGGGGGGAACTTGTGATACTGGGGCTGGACGCGAGTGACTTCCACGTAGGAGACGTATGCGAAGACGGCAATACCGCCGACAATGGAGAAGACGGCCAAAGGGAGCAAGATCGGATTTTTGCGGAAGACGCCCTTGGACGCTTCGCGGTATTTCATGCGGATTTTCTGGGCCATACTCAGGTGGCGGATATGAGGGATGTGGAGGACATTGGCATTGGCGTTATTGCATCGCGGGCGCAATGTTGGTCGGCCGCTGTTGCTGCATATTGATCGTGTCCATGGCTGGCGCTGTGCTGGGACAAGCTTCGAAGCTTGGGCGCTGGCGCGCCGCGAGGCTGCGCGAAACATTGACGTCTGTGATGCCAAACGGACTGGTCAGATGGATGGCTTGATAGAATTGCCCAATAGCAGACAAGTCGACCGTTCGCGCAAAGGAGTATTGAGTGGTTGTTGAAGTTGGGGAAGAGAGGAATTGCCCGCGCTCCCGTTTTTCTGCAGCAGTCTTGGCCCAATGACGTCGCTGGGAATCAATTTGTAACGCTCACCTACTGCCAGCTCGTATTTCTCCTGAGAACAAAGGTTCTAACTGATAGCAACTTCGTGGCGTGTCCATTTAATCAACTTGAGTATTTTAGGCCATCCTAATATTCTCCGCCATGTGTGGTCGCTACGCGTTGGGCGTGGTAAGTACGATCGCATACACTCTCTAGGCTACCTTGCCTCGTCGAACACCGCAAGCTGGACAAGATTAACTCATGATCCACAGCGCTTGGCGTATATCCAACAGCAACTCCAGGAACGTGGCATGCAAGTAGATGAAGCCCCAGATGATGATGACGTTCGCGAAACATACAATTTCGCGCCCGGCAGCTTCGGCGCCATTTACCGTGCGGACATCCCTGAAGCCCAGACTCGCTCCAAGGGAGACGCAGAGGCAGGCCAGGAGCAGACCGAGGACGCTCCAGAGCAAGTAGTGCAAGAAAAGAAAGACGACCACACGCCATCGGCAGTACATCCCAAATACAAGCTCCAGAGCATGAAATGGGGCCTCATCCCATTTTGGACCAAGCGGCAGCCAGACTATGGTTCCATGCTGCGCACGATCAATTGTCGCGATGACTCTCTAATTGAGAATCGGGGCATGTGGACGACTATGAAGCAACGCAAGCGATGCATCGTCATCTGCCAGGGCTTTTACGAGTGGCTGAAGAAGGGACCTGGGGGCAAAGAGAAAGTCCCGCATTTTGTCCGACGTAAGGATGGTGACTTGATGTGCTTTGCTGGACTGTGGGATTGTGTGAAGTACGAAGGTGAGATAGGAATAACTAGATATGCGTCTTTTTAGGAGCCCCTGAGCCCCTAAGCCCCCGCTTCGTATGTAGGATGCTAACTTCTGTCCTATAGACTCCGATGAGAAGCTCTACACATACACTGTGATTACGACATCCTCCAATTCTTATTTGAAATTTCTTCATGACCGGATGCCTGTGATCCTAGACTATGGAAGCGAAGAGATGAAAACATGGCTCGATCCTACCCGAAAGACCTGGTCGAAAGAGCTGCAATCCATTCTGAAACCTTACGAAGGCGAGCTCGAGTGCTATCCCGTCCCCAAAGAAGTGGGCAAAGTGGGCAACAACTCGCCAGATTTTATAATTCCAGTCAACAGCAAAGAAAACAAGAGCAACATTGCCAATTTCTTCGCTAATGCCAAGGCCAAACACGTGTCCCCGAAGAAGGAGCCCGGTACCGGGGGTGAAGAAGATGAAGAGAAAGTGAACCTTGCAACACATGGTACGAAGAGAGAGCATATGCCAGAAATCAAGAGCCCTGAAAATGAGAGCAAGAAACCAAAGCTCCATCAAGGCTCAAAGGCGCCCTCGCCGCAAAAGTCAAAAACACGAAGTGCAACCCACAATACGCCGATGAGGAAGGCCTCAAAATCATCAGATGGGTCGCAGCGGATCACAAATTTTTTCAAGAAGTAAACGACCCATTGAATACAGGACGAGACTACCTACTCAGCTAGGTAATGTTCCATCTACCTCCAAAAAAAAAGGGCATGCGGTGACCTTATGGCCCTGGTATCCAGGAGACGGATGGATATATATTCGCCTGCCCTGGGCACCCTCCTTGAGCGGGAAGGTCTATGGAATAACACTACCCTCAGGAAAAGAAGATAAAAACACGAGATCACACATCTGCATAATTTGCAAGGATCGTATTGTCATTAGGATGGGAGTCGGATGATCAATATTGTACAAAAAGCTTCAAATGATGCACGTATGCGTAAGATCAACTTATTGGTTGTTTAGCTCACGAAGTCGCTGGACAAGCTTTTCCCTAAGGAATGGGGTCAATCCCAAACTGAGGCATAAGTTAGCGACCTTCAATCAAACCACAAGCTCCTTTCGCTCATTGAGACAAACTCACATTCCATTTCGAGTGACCATTCTGTATGTGCCTGTAATGGATGCCGTCAGCCTCACAAAATATCGGGCTGGGCACAAGCGATCATCCGCAACCTACCACTTGCTTGATATTTGCCATCTCCCCCAACAAAATGACCAGTCCCATCCACCTCAAGACTGCCAAAGATATCCTCGGGCCTGTCCAAGATTAGCTGGTGTCTCATCCTCGCTGGCCACATAGGTGTCATACCATGCAATTCTCCCAAATTCAGGAGGTCGTCTGTTGTCAGAGATATGAATCCATCCACCTTTGCCGGCACCACCGGCACCACCCTGGCCGCTAGCTCCACCACTGGAGTCACCCGTTTCAGTGCGCCTGCGATTTGCTCGCTGGCTGGACATCAGAACGCCACCGGTATAGAGGTTTGCTCCGGATGTTGACGCCATGACCTGCGCTTGCGACTGTGCTTCGGGGTCTTCATGTGCATGCTTGGCGAAGACTTCTTGAAGAATGCAGAGGAACTTGGGGTTTTCTTTAAGTGAGTCCGGTGTAGGTGGTAGCTGGTTGGTGACTCCAATGGCGAGATCTGGATTTACTGGCTCGGAAGACAAGAGTGAGAGTATGTGGGAGTCGTTTGTTCCTTGATTGGGGAACACATACTGTCTCTTCGTTAGTATAAGATTTTAAAAGTTGTGTACACGGTTGGAGAGAGTTTTGTACGATGTGAGGGTTGCCTTCCAGTGAAGACACGAAGCGAGTCTGTGTCCATTTGGAGATGTTCAAGGCCTTTCGGCCAATTGATCCTGTTGCAAACATTGGTCTATCTCTCAAGGTTACAGTACCCTCGAGAATTTAAGATGAGAATTAGCACCCTTGGAAGGTCGGCCAGGTCGAGCTCCGAAGCTCCGTCATCGTGCAGATCAAGGCGGCTTGGAAGGCGGTGACTGTGGACCTCCGCAAAACGGTTCACGTGAGAAGCGTTTGTTGTTGGACTTCACCTTCCACGGGCAGCATTGCGCCTGTCCATTGCAAAAGTGCAAGTGACGGTTGAGCCTGAGCGAGGGAGCCGCTGGCTGATGTGATAATAAATCCATGCGTATGCCTGATCATCCTCGCCAGGAGTCCCCCGAAGCTAGCATTGGCGCCTTTTAGGTTGCCTGGTTGGTGCATTCCAAACCCAAGTTTCAATTGCGCATTCTACTAAAGTACAAGCAAGTATCCTCAACTTTTAGGTACCTTTGTTCCATGTTGGGATACCCCGCGACTGCTCTGTCATTTCAATCATGGCAACTCCATCAGCCAAACCGGGCGCCACGCCAACCCATCTCACGCCTTCTCCACATCCGACATCAGCACCACTTCGGTCAATCGCTCACAAGTCACCATCAACACGAACTCCGTCAGCCTCCGGACCTGGTCATGCACCTCACATCAGTGTCTCTTCACATCAATACGCCACACCCCTTGCTGTGACGAGCGCCGTCGACGATTCGGTCAATTTTAGTTCACCATCAGCACTTCTCGCGCTCGGCGGGTACACTGGTATCAGCCCGTCGCCTGCAATCCACGAAAGTCTTGTCGGACCCAGCATGAACGAGAATGATATTCAGAGCTTGGGAATGCAGGGTATCAAGCTTGGCGGGGTTGGGCGCGACAGCGAAGAGGAGCAAAAGAATCGGATCCAGGAGGTCGTCCAGTGTCTTCGAGCGCGCGTTGCAGGCAGAGGCGTCTCCCGGGAAGGAATTGAGCGATTGAGCAGACTGGAGGGATTCGAGTCGATCTGGCAAGATAACGATATCAACATTGCTGGGAATTTCGTCGACCTCGAGATTGAGTTCCACGCTGGTCACGACGTTGTTAAAAACGTTGGTCTGCGATACGCGACCCCCGAGTACACAGAAGGTGAACGACGAGACGAAGCTTCTGCAGTTCTAAAGCGAAACCTTGTGCAACCTCTAGACGACGTTGAGCACGGGAGATGGAGGTCCCTTCAAGGGTTCCATGAGAATCTGCACTGGCTCGCAAAGCTCGACAAGCTCAGCCAAGAAGTCAACTGCTTCGAAGCTTTGGAGGGGCTGGAGGAGAACCTCAAACGGGTCTGGGCTGAGGAAGGAAGGCGCGGGAAATACGGCGGCGAGTACGAACACCTCTGTGCAGGAGTCGTCGGACGCCCAAGCATGCACAAAGGATCACGCATCGGCCTTGGTCTGGAATACTGGGTTGAACAGGCCAAGATTTTGGACGCAAAGAAGCAGAAAGTCCCTGCCGATGCGATGGCAGTCGATCAATCCCAAGACCGGATGGAGAATGGGCCGGACGAGCAGCAGAAGATATGGACCGTTATGATTGAATGTGAAGAGGGATATCCATCCCTTCGCATCTCGAAAGAATGGGTGGGCGGCGAAGTTTTTACCGGCGGCCAAAATAACGAGTCGACATCCGATGGCGGCCCTACAGAAACAGTGAACTGGCTCGACCCTCCCCAGACCATGCGACTATCCCATGGCAACCACCCTGACCCCATGGTTCTGGATTCAAGCATGCTGGAATCCACCCCTCCAAATCGTCGTTTTGTCGCGAAACTTGACCCGCCCCTTGAGATTCCGATTCTCGCAGCATCTGAGATTTATCGCCATCTTGGAATGCAGCTACCACAAGAGTTCAAGATGGTTACGTACGACAGTCTTCTATTCTCAGAAGGATCACATCCGGATTCTACACCGCAAGCCAGTCGGAGGAAGCGTCGAATGTCGGTACAGGCCTTTGATTCGACCGGCTCAGTCTGCACGAATTATCACAACTACACGTTCCAAGCATTTGAAGCTGTTGCCGGCCGCACCATTCGCGATCTCCCTTTCTCACACCCTCGACAACTCGCCGAGATCCTCCCAGTATGTCTGCCTCCATGTTTGAACCTTACTATGATATTGACCATACTCAGGTGTTCCGTCAATATGCTTTGTTAGCAAACTTGATACGCAAAATCATTGGTCGCTCTTCAAAGAACAAGGATGATAAGCAAGGGCATCCCAACGGGACATCTGTCGGGCCCGCGCCCCCTGCCAACCTTGAGCTATCCTTTGCCGGTCAAAGTGATATCATCACGCTCAGCAACGACGACCTCAATGAGGAGAAGTTGAGTGCCCTACTTGGCGATGGATTTTCGAGCGCCTTCGCAGGAGGTCCTTCCAATGCTTCTCCATTCCGCAGCGAAGAATATTTGGACGACGTCAAGGTGGACGTGACGCTGCGAACGCAAATCGGCCAAGCACCGGCTCTGATGCTGCTCGTCACAGACACCAGGAACAATGCCGAGAAGTCTGGGCGTGAGCCAGTGCAGGTTTCCGTCTGTTTTGAAGTTGGCCCAAACGGGCGTATCTCGGTTGTCGATGTGGCCGAGCTGAATGAGCAAAGCGGTGACGGCGGCGATACGGAGATGCAAGGGACAGACGCCGGGCCCAAGCTGCAGGATATGCACGAGAAGATCGCCAGGGTTCTGGAGATCTCGCAGGATCTGGGGATCCTGGTCGAGTGGGTCCTGCGTTGGCTGCGGCAGCGGGCTGGCAGTAGGTGAAGATGGCCAGCCGAGGATTCTGGGGGTGAAGGTTGTCTCGAATCTAGGCCCAGATACCCTTGCTAGTTCCCTGGTCATGTGTTAGATGCTCAATGATGCCGGCGAAAGTTCTCTTTTCGCTAGTCGACAACAGGGTCGCAGCCATCACGCAGGTCACAAAACATGCGACCCTACCCGAACGCACTATGGAAATCGTGGACACGCTCTGCTCACAGACTAGGGCTGTGGCAGTTGTTTTAGAGCCCTGTAGAAGAGTTGTCTCAACATGTGTTAGCCATGCGTGTCGTATGCCGACTTTGGCGGCTTGCAGTGCCGTCCTCGCAATGCAGGGGATGATACTGAGGATGCTGTTTCGGGTAATACAATGTGTCTGTATTTCGAGCCGTGCAATCACAAAATCCAAAATACCCTAGCTAGTGCTTTCAGTCGTCTGTTAGGTCTCAAACTCTACAGCCCTGTAACTTGTCGATCACCCATGACGTAGGTATACAAGCCCCAAACCCTACCCCATTCATCCCCCGCAACTGGGAGGAGGCAACGTGACGACTTTCTATTATTGACGGCAGCGTAGCCATGAAGGCCTGGCCATAATATGCTCGATCCCCGTAGATCTTCCCACCTAACGGTGGCGACGACATCATATAGCATCATAATGGTCACCTGCGCTTGTAGGAAAGTCGATCTGATAAGCGCCTC
This sequence comes from Penicillium sp. PG106-07D, assembly GCA_037042255.1. Lineage (NCBI taxonomy): Eukaryota > Fungi > Ascomycota > Eurotiomycetes > Eurotiales > Aspergillaceae > Penicillium > Penicillium sp. PG106-07D. The sequence continues at coordinate 39,315 of JAXQJV010000012.1, read as the reverse complement.
TATCCATCCTCCCCCCAGTAGGTTTCATGACGTCGTCGTCCCCCTTGCAGCTGTGCCTAAGATCTCGAACCAGAACCAGAGAAAGTCGATCGCCTGGAGGGTTCATGAGGTACTAGAACCGAAACATCTTCGGTACTTCCATTTGTACCACACATTTCTACAATATACTGCTGTACAAGTGGGAAGTACACCTACGATCCAAACCTATTCACCAACTTCCGCCAAACGCGCTTAAAACAGAACCAGCTGCGTGATTTATTGACCTTCTACGAGGCACGATCAAGACCCAATCAAGTCTGACCCCCACCAAAGATCCAGCTGTTGAGGCTTTTGCGATTACCCGCTGGGGCCCAAGGCCAGCGTCGGATGACATCGTTAGCCTGTTCCTGTTATCAGCGATTCCGCAGGAAACGCGGTGCCTGGGAAACCGGGTCCCCTCATTCCGCGCGTCGGTGAGGCATTTTTATAGTACCTTTGCGAGTCATTACTTTTGCGATGTGTTTGAGAGTGAGAGCAAGCGCTCGCCGTCTTGTGAACAGGCGCAAAAACAAAGTATAGCCTAAACCTAGGTTGGAGACTGGTGAGCTTGTTGCAGTATCCGAGTTCCGAGCCAGATAGAAAATTGATGGTAAATTACTACTTACAGTACACACTCACAGTGTAGGTATCAATACCGAGTCGGTTGGAAGGGCAATCAGTTCTAGTCAGCGCAGTGTGTCATGTATGATCTCCACCAATTAAAACGGAATGATAAGACAATCGCGTACTGTCGATCGTGCCCGTGGGGCCTTTCGTAAGAGACCCATTACCATTCTGTGTCTTGTGGTTTGCTCATAGTATCCAACTTCCCTGGGCCTCAATACACATCAATTTCCATTCGATAGATCTTGTATAGACAAATACTAAATTCTCGGAAAATTGACCGATACATGTGTTTCTTTTTTCCGGAAGAGCTGAAGCATTAGTCAAGTATGTTGGCTCGGCCATCGCCCTGTCCGACGGTCTCGACTTGGCTGAAACGCGCTGCGATGACTAACAGCCCCGCCGTGAATCATGTTTGAGTGTTTCACTACTGCTATTCTTGTGTCACGGCTGTGTAAAGTTGACTGTTGTGGCACATGCGCTGAGAATAGCATCGGGCTGTGCTACTTCGGAGACGCCTACCGAGAGACAGGAAGTTGGAAACTGTTAATAGCATGTAACATGATGGTCTAGTTATTGCAGCTCAGTTAAAATGTATTTGGAAAATTCACCATTATTGTACTCCGTATTATTCTCTTCATAGGGCTTGAAGATCGGAGCTTCAGGTGTCCATTAACATTTGCAGCCCGATTCTTCCTAAAACCCCCGATTTTGTCTTGATGCTCGAGAAAAGCCGGGGAAAGGCAGATCTCGTCGCCAAATTTCCTGGAGAATCCCTGTTCCCCAGAGCAGGTCTAACCTTGTTGCCATTGCTGGAATAATAGTCGATCTGATCTTGATCCTCTGTATCTACTCTTCTATACTGTTATGTGAATGTGCACAGTTAGTGTTTCCAGTATTACATATCCAAGTAAAACCAAAACCAAAACCAAAACCACTGTAGAATGATAACCAACAACAATCTGTCTGCAAAGATAACGCACACACAATCCTATCCCAAAGAGGAAATCCTTGAAATTCCCACCACTTCACGCGACTCATCGTGACCGATCATACCCCGTCGTACTGAGAAGCCCCGACGCCAGTTCCAAGCCCAGGGCCGGTGTCGGGGGGCGGTTCCAGCGGCTTGGCCGTGGATTGGGGGTGTTGTTTAACTTGATTGGGTTGCTCGGAGGGCGGTTTCGAGAACGTTTTGCCACACTCCACTGCCATCGGCGAGTCTCGAGACTTTTTGATTCTCGAGTTCTCCAGTGGGCGGAGCGTTAGTTTACCGTGTAAGTTACTGTTTTACATAGAGATCTCTCTGCATTTTAGCTGTCGCGTAAGGTTGCTGGAGTCATCGCTGTATAGATCGATCGACATGTAGACATCAAGTGCATCGCTGCAGGTACGCAAGGACCGAGTCCGCTTGTTCCCCTTAGCGACATACCAACGGCCAGAGCACCGACTTTCCGAGTGATAGTAGTCGAGACCAAATCACAACTCTGGAGTCTGTACTAGTTACTCACCTCCGAGGAGAGATAGAGAGATAGAGAGAGAGAGAGAGATCCTCTCGGCCACGCATGCCGCGCGGGCAATAGCGCCGTGTCAGGAGAGGGCCTCTGATAACGAATCGCGCCAGGGCCGCGAGCATTGCACAGGGTTATCGGGTCCCTCTCAGGCCAGGTACTCAGGTACCCGACGAAGTGCGGAGGAGTTTGATCATGTCGCACACATCTCCGACATGCGTCCGGATTCTAGTTTGAGTACACCCGGTGAACGTTGAAGATGGCTATCACAACACATGATCTGTTTTCCTTCTTTTATCATTGCTTCTCACTCCAGTCTCTACGGCAAGAGACTTTTCTTTTTCAGTGCAGCCTGCAGCTTTAGAACGGAGCTATCGCGGGGGTTGGAGTTCGCTGGTGGTGTCTTATGTTGAACTATCTATCCCGGTCCATGCAGCTGATATGCGAGGACTAGGAAGATCCTGGTGCCGGTTGGTAAGAAGAATTAGCAACTTAAATTTCCCACGCTATCTGTACATGCATGTTGGCCTAGGTACGGAGTACAATGCTAAATTGAAGGTTCGAGGCGGGTGGTTTCTCCGTCGCAATTTGACATCTGATCATCCCCGGGCGTGAACGGAGTTGGTCCCGGGGAGATCTCCCCCGGACTTTTCCCGCTCTTGTTGGTTGGGAGGCAGCCGGGACCGGGGAAGCGATGGAGAATGGAAGACGAGGACGAGGACGAGGAAGAAGAAGAACACTACTGAACCAGATCTAGGAGGTCGAAGCGTACGGAAAAACTACTTGTAAAGTTGTAACTGCCTACTGTTCTTTGGAGGTTGAGATGTTAATCCAATTGATATGGACTGATTTGAAGGATGGCACGAGGCGTTCTCAGCTTATCGGCCCAACGGGAAACGAGAGAATTAATCATATGAATGGGCCTTATTACAAGGAGCCGATCGGTGATTGGGCCGCGGAGAATGAAGCGGCGGTTATCATGACGGAAGTGCAAAAAGCAAGAAGCATCAAATTTCGTGGAAAAAAGACAGACCGAGGATCGAAATTGTGAAGGTGTGGTGCTGAGTTTCGGTGGCGATCTAATTGTATTGATATTACAACTTTGAACAAGGCAGTTCTACGTGGTGTATATTCCATCCATAGATTATACATGGAGTGTGAGAGTGGAAGAATGCGGAGGTTGATCGGGCGACACCGAGTGCAAAAATGTGACGACCGACTGTCGACGAGTGTCGATGAAGCAGCACTACATAATCACCAAGCACGGGTATGAATAATAGAATGAATTCGAGTGCATGTGCAGACCTCAATACATCAGGATTGTCCGCCCTGGTCGAGGGGCAGATCGGTGAGGGAGGGTCGAAAGTCTCGGTAGCGACCGGTTTCGCAGTCGTTGTATGATGCGGCGATGATGACACGGGACTCGGGAGCCATACTGGGTGGCGTTTTGACAATTGAAGATGAACGGTACTGGACCAGGCGCGTGGATCGGGTAGATCGTTTAAATTGGATTGGAAGCGAGTATAGAAGATGAAAAAGCAATCTCTATTTACGAGGCAGGGAAAAAGGAATGTTTGCGTGATTTTCTGGGATGTAGAAAGTGTTTCCTCAACGACCCCGGTGTCGGGCATGAGAATGTAAGTCAATCTATGAGGCACTTTTATGATACAAGATACAGTATGCACGCTGCAGATTCGGTAAAATTGAGCGTATCCGTGTGGTATTGCACATACCACTAAACCCAAATGGGCGTGGCTGATCCACGGCTGCCTCTTTTTTCCCAATTTTCCGAATATTATTACCCTTTTTTACCCCCAAGCGGTCTTTCCCAACTCCACTCGTTTCCCCCCCAAAAAGGACTCAACTGGCGGGCGTGACTAAATTTAAATCTTTATCTGCCTCCCTTTCCCCCACCATCTAAAAACTCACCCTCTTCCCTTCTCTCTGGGATTTCCCATCCGTCGCGTCTTATTCACTCTCTTCCTTCGGGAACAAGTCCTTTTCATCTTTCCTTGAAAAGAATTGCTTGCTTGCAAGCCCACCTGGTTTTCAACCTCACACATACACTCCATAATCATTCATTATGGTACGTCGGTCCTTGCCGTGGCTCGCTGCCGGCCTCGTTGCCGGGTGACTCACTTTTTCGCTGCTGCGCTCAACGCCAATCCTGGGAGATTGCACAGAATGCTAACCGTTGTTGTTTCTCCATTCAGGCCGAATCCACTGTCATCTCCAACACGGAGAATGTGCGTTTGATTCTCGATACTTGGATTTCCACAATGGCCTCTGAGCCAGAGAGGAAATACACATACTGACTTCCTATGGGGTCGAACAGCTCATGAAGTACATGTCCCTCGACCAGCGCGGTCGAGTGATGGCCGAGTACGTCTGGATTGATTCCAACGGTGGCACTCGCTCCAAGACCAAGGTATGCCGACATTATACTCCTTCCAATTCGCCCATGCCCGGGAAACCAGTCACTTTTGCTGGTTTCTTGCGGAGAATCCCGTATCTCTTACCTGTGATGTGGTGGATGTGCTGCCCCGTGCGTATCAGCCATGGCGATAAGCCCTGCCGCCACGGGGGTTTTTCCTTCTCCGATCGCTGCACGCGATGGCCTTGCACCCATCCGCATCACGTGAGAGAGGGGCATTCAAACATTCGACGAAGAGACAACTTGACCTGTTGAGGCAATCGCCGCTAACATCTTCTGTTTTTCTCTGTCCAGACCCTCTCCAAGGCCGTCAAGTCCGTCGAGGAGCTCCCCGAGTGGAACTTCGATGGTTCCTCCACCGGCCAGGCCCCCGGTGACAACTCCGATGTCTACCTGCGCCCCGTCGCTATCTTCCCCGACCCCTTCCGCCAGGGTGACAACATCCTCGTTCTCTGCGAGACCTGGGACGCCGATGGCAGCCCCAACAAGTTCAACTACCGCCACGATGCCGCCCGCCTGATGGAGACCCACGCCAAGGAGGAGTTCTGGTTCGGTCTTGAGCAGGAGTACACTCTCCTCGGCACTGACGGCTGGCCATATGGCTGGCCCCGTGGCGGTTTCCCTGGCGCTCAAGGTGCGTACTACTATGGACTCGGCCCATAGGAAGAGTCTATGCTAATTAATTCCAGGACCATACTATTGCGGTGTCGGGACAGGAAAAGTCTACTGTCGAGATATTGGTACGTTAACTAGCCCTTTGGGTCCAATCCTGGATACTTATTGGTTTATCTAGTCGAGGCTCACTACCGTGCCTGCTTGTACGCCGGTATCAACATCTCCGGTATCAACGCCGAGGTCATGCCCTCCCAGTGGGAGTACCAGGTTGGCCCCTGCCCCGGCATTGACAGTAAGTTTCTCTCCGCGTTAACGGAAATTGGGCCTCGTTGCAGCAAACCAAAGAGTCTTTTCTAACATCTTCTCCCGCAGTGGGTGACCACCTCTGGATGTCCCGCTTCATCCTTCACCGTGTCGCCGAGGAGTTCGGTGTCCGCATCTCCTTCGAGCCCAAGCCCATCGAGGGTGACTGGAACGGTGCCGGTCTGCACTCCAACGTCTCCACTGTCGCTACCCGTGCCGAGGGTGGTATGAAGGCTATCGAGGCCGCCATGAAGAAGTTCGAGGCCCGTCACCAGGAGCACATTGCCGTCTACGGCGAGGGCAACGACAAGCGCCTGACTGGTCGCCACGAGACCGGCAACATCGACAAGTTCTCTTACGGTGTCGCTGACCGTGGTGGCTCCATCCGTATCCCTCGCCAGGTCGCCAAGGACGGCAAGGGTTACTTCGAGGACCGCCGCCCTGCCTCCAACGCTGATCCTTACCAGATCACCGGTATTATCGTCGAGACCATGTGCGGTGGTCTCTAATTGAAATATTTGATCTTAGCGCTCCGATACCCTCCGGCATCAACTGGGAGTTCGGACCATGAGAGCGGCCTGACTGCGTGAGGGAAGCCCTTCCGTCCATAGAAATCCTTTTTTGACCTCCTGCCTGTGTTTTGCTGTGTTTTGTTCCTTCTCCCCCTCCCTTCTCTCTATTATTCTCGATGGATCTTCCGGGTGATGAACCCCATCTATCGTTTTTGTCTCTCGGCGCCAGGGTCCGCCTCTTGCGTTCTTTTGCCTCCCCTCAGTTGCACTCGCCGAAATCTCTTGTTTTGTTTCTTTCTTAAATCCCCGCCACCAAAGTGGGTTATGTGTGACGTACAATAGCATAGAATCATTACATGGATGGAAAATCAACCCATCGTTTGAGCATCACACTTTATCTCCTGGTCCCCACTACCCTAATGGGTGTTTTGCTTTTGATACATATAGAGACACCCACTCTAGAACTTTCTGAGCGTCTTGGATGTAACCTTATACCTTAATTCGACATCGATCATCCTGCAGTTCAGCGGGCTATTCTCGGCATTTCAAAGTCAATGCCGAATACGATGTACCCCCCACGCAGCCGGAAACGGAGAACAGATGCCCGCCTTGCAAGTCACAATTGGAAGTAGATACACTTGTCGTTGCTGATGGGACTGGCCAAGGGAGGGAGAATTTTGAACGAAAAACATTTGTCCCACATTAAATGACGACTTAAAGATACCACGGTCCCTTTGACCTAGTGCCTCACTAATATCAGTGTTTACATGCGCTTGCCTGCCTAATAGTACTCTTCAATTTGTCTTTCATCACAAATGGCCGATTGGGAGGTCGAGCCTTCGTGCGTCTAGGGGCTCTAAGTAATTGTGCTTGAGATTGACACTCTTGCTCAGACTCTTGTCTCACCCTGGTTGCATCTGGGGCACCAGTTTATCACCAGAATTCTCACTGTCGTCCGTGCCCCCCGGTCACAGACTCGCTGGATCACCTTCCGGCGGCAAGACAGGAATTTCACACATCGTCCAGGGTGGTTGCGTTGATGCTTTACTTTCCAGGCGGCGTTTCTTGTTGGCATCATTGGTACCTTCTTGTTCGAATACCTCCTTGGCCACTTGGAAGGCTACTACGCTGGATTCGAAGGCATGTGAGCTTTGTTAGATCAGTTTCCGCTAACATATCATGGCGTGACGTATGTGAGCGTACCGACTGGGCATGTAATGTGGGGGTTCCACCTAGCAACAGCCATCAGCAAGGCGATCAATTGAAGTCAACAGAATCTACCCATCTGACTATCTCCGATGATCGTACCAATCAGCTTTCGATCGATGAACGAAGTCTCTCAGCTTTATGCTCGCAGGACAAGGTGGAACTTGAGGACTACCAAATGCAATTGATGATTTTGGAGCAGCAAAACAAAAAAAAAAAAAGACCCAGGATGGCACCTCAGGAACAAGACATGGAGAAAGGGGAGCGCCAGACAACGGAGAAACCAGGACTTCGAGAAGATAAAGAAACAGATCATGTGGACCGAAGTCGGTTTGACGAGTGGGCCTGCGTGACATGGGTGTCGACAATAATCCTACAATTTTTCGGAACTCCAGCACGATCGTTCACTCCGCAACTTGTTAGGTCCCACTAGACACGAATAACAGACGCCTGTCCACAGAGGAAGTCCAGGCATTGCGGGACCAGATGGCGCTTCTGGAAGCCAAACCGAGCCAATATAAATCAGCAAATGACACTATGAGCCCTTCCCGATTGCTTAAGGTTGAGGGACAAGTGATTCGCTATTTATCCCCTCCTCCTGACGTAAGAATTTTATCGTAAACTCGACAGTTAGCTGCCCCGTCGGGAACCTCCAAGTACTGTAGCCCTGCCGTAGCTTGCGGGCAGCAGTCACGAGGGCTCTCAGGACAAACAGAGCATGCATGACACTACTAGAGTCAGTATACAGCCGCTGCAACCAAAACAGCCGGCGCTAAACATACCTGAGAACAACCCCAAACGCAAACCCAAACCTCAGCAGAACATCCACAACCGCCGGCCTACACTGCCACTCTACACCGCTATCCGCACCTGCACTTGCACCAGGCGGACAAGCAGGACGAAAATCCAACTCCTCAAACCCGCGTGCCGCGATTGCGACACAAAACAAACCAACCACAGCGTCAACAACAAAGGCGAAGAACGCAGGGGGCCCGCTGGGGTCTTTACGGTGGCGGGCGATGTTCAGTGCCAGGCTGAAAGCGGAGAGGATGCTCTGTCCTTCTGTTAAACTCCTTTATGAGGGCGATGGGTAGAATAACGGGTGGGGGGGGGGGAAGTACCAAGTTGAAGACAAAATTGGCGCATTCGCCGGTTGCCCAGTCGAGATTAGGGGCGTTAGGAGAGCATTTGATCCAGATGCTGGTGGGGAGGGTGTAGAGGAAGCTAAGGAGAGAGGTTGCGACAGAGAGGATTGTTAGGCCTGTTCTCCGCGAGGTGGAGGGTGGAGGACTGGGGGATGATGAAGTGACGCGCGATAGGAGAGGTGTAGTTTCCATTATGGGCGGAATTGTATTGGAGGAGAGAAGAGGCAGAGGAGATTTAACAACATGTTGTGTTAGTTTTGGAGGACAGGTAAACTTGGATTGAGCGCTTATGGTGTCAGCTACGCCAAGCCATTGCGGCCACCCGTGCGAACGATTCAAATTATCACGTACCAGATTCTAAAACTCCCACTTCACAGGCTATTGTTAAAGACGGCGGGCCAGAAATAGTGTACGGAATTTTGGCTATCGCTTCTGTTCCATTTGCCCTCGTTATCAAAGAAGCCTTGCTGAACCCCCCTTCTTTAATAGCAGTTACGCGACTAGGACCTCCTCCGGCCCAGGCAGCCGTACTGCAAAGCACGTCCAAGTCGAATCGGAGATATCGTCGGCTAAGCTGGTGTTCCTCGTCGACAAGAAAATGACCAATTGTGTAAGTAAAATGATAGGTGCTCCCGCGCAATTGGCATGCCTGCTTAAATCTTCAGAGACTATCATCAAAGCAAGCTCCCGTCTTACCTCGACAAGGTATCGATAAGAGGTGCCCCCGGCTGGCCAGGACGCGACCTTGAGAGTCTCCTGAGGAAAGATAGCATTTGGCACAAGCCAAGTCATAGACCTAGGCGGGCAAGGAGAGGGGATCATTGTATTGTCAATGTAGCTAAGATCTAAGTCGAGATTGAAGGATCAGATCAGGCAAGATGAGGTGACTCATGGCCTGCATGACAAACGTCCAGTTGAGAACGTCGTCGAGATCGCGGATCTTTTTTCCACACTTTCCGAGTGAGAATGCAGGAAACGAATCTGCGCTGAAGTTCCTCTTCTGCCAGGTTCACTTTACCGCAGCTTGGATAACACACGAAGGCTCACTGAACTCCCAGAATAGGAAGGCGAGGCCGCACGGGTCCCTACTGGAATCCACATCTTGACATTTCAACCAATCTGAGACACGAGTTGCCAATGGGTCCTCGCGGGGAAAGTTCGGAGCTGGCAATGCTGCCAAACTGGGAATCGGATTACTCCACCAGGGCGCACGGCCGACGTAGCAGACCGTCTTCTTATAAAGCTTCTACCAGCCACCATTACTGACTTGTCAACGAGTCGAGACTTGGAAGCATTCCTCATCCCAACCATCATGGCTGCCACTGGCAAACGTCCCGAGATTATTGAACTTGCCCGCGATCTGCGCGGCGTCCCTCAATGCGAGGAGTACGAGTGCATGATTTCGGGGATGATGTATGCGAGACCTCTACCATCTATCTACCTTGGCCTGATGAAACATCAATGCTGACAGAATCAAGGTACAATCCCAATGTGCCCAAGTTGCTCGAGGCACGCCACCACTGCCGCGGCCTGACTCGCGACTACAACGACCTGGATACGAAGACAATTCCATACGACCAAATATCCGAGAAGCGACTCGAGTTACTCCGCAAACTATGCGGGAAAGTCGGAGACGGCACCTTTGTGGAGCCGCCATTCAGACCGGACTACGGCTGCAACATGATCATCGGAAGCAATTGCTTTATCAATTGGAAGTAGGTTCCGGGCTGTGCCTGCTCTTGCAGAAGCTCACATGCTAATCTGCAGCCTAGTTTGACTGTTCTGGACACAAGCCTTGTGGTGATTGGCGACAGAGTCCAAATCGGCACAGGGGTCAGCCTTTTGACTGCAGGACACGATACAAGTATCCTTTCCCGTCAGAAGTTTGTCGAGTTCGGGCATCCAATCTTCATCGAAGATGATTGCTGGATCGGTGCCAACGTGGTTATCTTGCCTGGTGTTCGTATTGGAAAAGGTACTACCATTGGTGCCGGCTCAATCGTTACTAAGGATATCCCTCCATTCTCTGTAGCAATCGGTGCTCCCTGTCGCGTGAGGAAGACCATTCAGTCAGCCGAGGAGGAGGAACAGGATCCTGAAAACCCCTACCGCCACTTGTCGCGTGAGCATTAATCTCGCGATTCAGACCTATCTGCGAAGTCTAAATCTAGAAGTCTAGAGCACTTGATGAGAGAAATCTATAGACCAGCCTGTTCTTTACGGAAGAAGGCATTCTAGTCGAAATGCAAGGATGCTCAGGCTCCGCATTCGTGCTCCACTGTCGATCTATAGATCCATAGAGTCTGCCTTGAGGGAAAGTGGCGCAAGATGTCGAGATCTTGGCATTAAAGGTCCGGGTCGGGCTCCAGATTGGGGCGTGTGGACTGTTTATCCTTAGTAAGACTACCTGACTGGCTGTCCCGGGGACTTGCTTGTTATTCTCTACAGTTTGGCTGAACTGGCTCGCGAAAGCCATCTTGCTTTATCGATGGGCTGACCTTCACTCTGGCCCCGGTTATGGAAGCTGAAAAGCGATTGATCCAGTGGGAAAACGAACTAGACCCTGCACAGCAGGAGCAAGACCCCGATCTTTCTGCGAACAACACGACGAGACAGCTTCATGAAAGTGAAGATCGTTTTCACTGCGCTGAAGCATGGCGTTGTGCCCTTCTTCTCTACATTGAGTGTGTCTTTAAGCGCGAGAGGCAGAAACGTTCTCTTTCATCGAATTGGCTAGTACGCAAAACACTTGACCATATCAGACGCTGTCGACATACATCGCAATTACAGAGAAGCTCCTGCTTCCTATTTTCCTGGCTGGAAGCGGACCTGCAGGCGAAGGAATGCGCAGCTTCGTCAGGGAATATTGCGGAGATTAGCCACGGAGGAGTCGATATAGGATGTCAACTCTGTTTTAAAGATATTGAATGAAATCTGGGCCAGTGGGAAATGGTGGGAACAGTCATCGACAACATGAGTAAATCTGCGCCGTCCGGAGTAGAGAGGGCCTTGACGCAGTTGTTACTTGGCTGAATCAATTGCCCATGATCAATGTAGCGAGATCGGCCCGACCACCAAGGAGATTTGAGATGTTGGAATATCCCATCAAACTGACTTTCGAGATGCCCGGGCATAAGGACATTGCGAGTGGGCCTGGACTTTGCATTGATGGGAAGTCGTGACATTATTAAATAGGTATTAAATTGCAATCAACTCAACACATCTATCTGTCTGTCTATTTTGAGCATTGCCAATAAGCAAAGCCATGATATAACTCAAAAAGAAAAGCATTAAGCAAAGTTTCATAGCCACACCAAGCACTTGGGTCTTTTTCATCCTATGTCATGTCCCATCAGCTTCGTCAATACCGTTTACTTGCGATCAACCTCTCCACGGCCAAACCACCGTCTAGCCCCCGATCCCAGCCCCTGCAACCCACGCTGCTGCACCTCACGACGCGCCGCTCCATCAACTTCCTCCTCAGTACGGCCGTGTCGACCATCCACGACTCGAAGCAGAATCTGCATCAGCACCGCAGCGAGGACGCTCGCAATCAGAATACCGATCATAACCAGGTTGCTTTTCCGGTACTTCTGTCGTCCAGGTGCCTCATAGTCACTCTTCCAACCCGAGTATAGGGCATAGGTCGTCAGAATACTACCCAAGTTGCCCCATCCCGAGACCACGGCAGATGCAGCTGCCACGCCGACCTCTCCGTGCCGCGGCTGGAAGATCTCTGCAGTCCACGTCATGGTGATGGGTACAGTTGGGCCGAGTCCGAACCCGACAATTAAAAGACCGCCGTACCGTGGCCAGGGATTCACCTCGGTGCCCGCGTAGCTGGTCAGCAGAAGGCCCAGAATCTGGAGCAGAACCGGGATCGAGAAGAATAGAGCGCGGTGACGGTGGAAACGATCCGAAAAGGGGGTGACAAGGAGAATAGCGATGAGATCCATCTAAAACCAAGAATTAGCTCGTGAATGATCGAAGACGATACTCGGAGATCGTACAATCCAGATAGGGGCTGTGAGTAAGCTCAGGTCAACCCCATTCAATGACGGGTTGATGGCTTTGATAATCACGTTCGCATACAGCTGAACACCAATGCCAACACCGACAACGCCAAAGTACATCACCAAAAGCGGCCATAATCTCCAGTCCATAAACACTTGGAGAAGATCTCGCAGGTTCCACTTCGTGTTATGGTAAACACGCTTCATATCATGATAGTGAATTACCGCATCCCGACCAGTCAAAGCAGGACGGGTCTCCGGCAGCCAACGCAGCATCCGAGGACGGTCCGGTGCCGATGCGCCAGGTGCAACAGGCCGATCGGGCAACCACCAGAGCTGGGCAAATCCCAAAGCAATAGTGATGACACCGTAGATCAAAAACATCCACTGGAATCCGACATAGCCTCCCGCACCATCCATCTCTTGGAAACCGGCAGAGACGAGGCCGACCACCGCTGCAGAGACCTGGGCAGCCGTGAAGTACTGGCCGATTCTCTTTCCGATCCGCGAAGGTGGGTAGAAAAGCGTGAGGTAGTAGGTCATCCCGGGCCATAGGCCGGCCTCGACGATACCGAGAAGTAGACGAAGCAGACTGTGCATCGTTAGTAAAAAGTCAAGCAGCATTAGATGCTAGAAGAGAAAACACACTAAAAACTCCAAGCTGCCTTCATCGCTGTCATGCAGGTGCCAATCAGACCAACGCTAATCACGATACGACTCATCCACACATGGGGGCTGAGACGGGTCATGACCAGATTGGAAGGCAGGTCAAAGACGACATAGCAAACGTAGAACAAAGCCAAGCCAGTCGAGATCTGGTGAGGGTTCAGATGCAACACAGTGGCGAGATCATGCCCAGATGATGTGTTCATCGTCTGCGCCAGGCCAACGTTAGAACGGATGGCCGAGCACATGAAGTAGAGAACCCAGAAGGCGGGAATGATGCGCCAGTCCAATTTTCTGTTTTAATCGGTCAGCTCGGAAAAGAAATTCGAGTCATACAAGGATGCGACTGACTTATAGACCCGTTCGATGTTCTCGACACTGAACTCGTCGGGCTCGAGGTCGTCCATGTCTGTTGATTCCGAGAGAGCTTGTGGTGGCTGATATAAATCATCAGACACAAGACTCTTGTTTGTGTCGATGACAGCTTGAGCTGCCTCGACTGACATTTTCGCGGTGTAGTAGTCCTGCTAATTTTTTTGCCGGTCTGGCTTCAAGGACCTGCGTCGGCACAACCTCTCAACAGAAAGCAGTCAAAAAAACTACAACATACAAGACTGCAACTCAAGAGAAATCCAGCAGATGTGAAGAGTCTATAAATCTCTGTGTCGTAATCAGTGACTGGTTTTCATGATAAACGTCCCTGCGCTAGCATCTCCGAGCAAGTCGGGCCATAAGCGAAGCCGAGGTCAGGTCTGTCCAATGACTCCCCGCACGGAATGGAAGTTCTAGGAGAAAAGGTAATTATCGCATCCACATACCTGAACAAAGACTAAAACTCGACAGTCCCCGGTCCGCTCCGTCCGAGCAAAGTATCAAGCTCGCGACAAAAGTTGACCGAGCGGAGAAAAAAAGTTTCGAGGCGGAGGTTACCCGCTCTCAGATCTGATAATCGCGGGGCTCTTGGCAGTGCTGCAAAGTTCTATATCCAGGTACTTTTGGGGGGTCTTTCAATCCACTGGAAAGAATACCACTGATATAAAGTGAGGAAAGAAAGAATTGCACTCTGACTCACTGTTTGTATCAAAGGAAGAAGAAAACATGACGTTGAATGGTTGAGGTTGAGTGTATCGCAATGCCGGTGGGAAGTTTCCTTCCGTGACGGACGGGAAACCCTCCCCAACAAGTTACAACAGCTTCAATATCCATCGCTCACCGAGGATAACCTTATATCTGTCTGACTCATAGCGATCTCGTGGAGACATCTCGCATGGCATCGGCAATCATTTCACGGATTCCGGATACTCGGATGAACGTTGTTTTTTTTTTCTAATTTGGTCATCAGTCAAGTCTTGACCAGCAGCCTTCCCGACTGAGCTTCGACTCTCAACCTTCCTTCTCTTCAACTAGGCAAGCTATTCCGTGCATATTTGTACATCAGTTATCAAAATCATGCGCTAAATAATGCATCTCTCTACGCCGTCTGCCTCGACTCCCTTACCCTTCGGCACAGAGACCCATCTGAGATCGCTGGTCTCGGTCCGATCACGTGACCAGTAGTTTTGTACAGGATGTCTCACGCATCGAGGACTCTATATCGAAAGACAAAGGCTGGTATGCAAGTACTCGTTTTCACTTGCACACTACGGCTGAATTTTCAATAGACGGATGGAAAGAAGCCGAGGTACCAACGATCGATTACCCGAATGACGAGTATATCACGAAGGTTGCTCGATTTGAATCTTCCAAAGGCTTGTCTGACGTCCTGGATGGATGCAGCATGTTTCATGACTATGTGAAGACACAGCCTCCGCCAAGATTCTGAAGCTAGTTATCTGTTGGCATGGGTCTGTGGATGTCCCTGGCGCGACCGGAGTTTACCGAACAGTCCTCCCACGGATTGAAGAGAAGATGCGTCACCTAAAGGATCTCATTTGCGTTATCTGCGCAAAACCATCCGATCAAGTCCTGAAACCGATTCTTTCCAAGGCTAAAACTGTGCTTCAACTTTCCACCTGCGGAAGGTTCGAGATCAAGGTATCCGAGGCCTTGCGCAAAGGGAACCAACCTTGTCATCGCAACCAATGTCGGTGGCCTTCCCTACCAGGTCAGGGCCAATGAAGCTGGCTTTGCGATCGAGCCGAACGACCCGCGAAGTGTCGCTAGCCATCTTTGCGACGAAGGTCTGTATAACCAATTCTATCGTCCAGCACTTAGGGCCGTCGGAGATGAAGTCACCACCGTGGGTCATCTTTCTTCCAAGCTATAATTGGTATCCAAGTTGCTGAAGGACAAGGACTGGAAGCCTCACAGTCAATGTATTTACAACCCTATGGCGGAAGAGAGACAGGCCAGTCAGAAATGATTCAGTGCATACTGAGCTTTCGACAAAGTCGAAATACAAACGTAAGTCAGGATGGTATCTCACTAAAAGGAATATATAAAGTATATAGTCGTCAAACAATCATTAAATAGAGCTGCAAATCTTCGAATTCACGGGCAGCACTCAATAATTCACAGCACTTAATTCTCCCGCTCCACCACAGTCTCTTTTCCGCGCTGACTTATGTCCGCTTCTCCTTGCTCGGCATTTGAGTTCGGGATTGATATAGAAGCATAACAGCTGCTCATGGGTGCAGTATGAACAGACGGGAATCTGGCGGTCGCATTCTAATCGAGACTCCTTGCAGCATTTGCATGGGTATATGCTCTGTGGATGTTGTGGTAAATCTTGAGCGGCAATGGAGGAGGTTGTATCTGTTCGGGCTGGTTCGAACCAGTTACTTATTCGGAGAATAAGACTGGTCATTGTTTCCTAGAATACTCTCAGTCAGCTATTCGCTCATCTTGTTAGATATCAAGTGACTGCTTTACCTAGTACCTGTTGATCACCTGTAACCAGAAAACTAGAGTAGCATCTTGAGAGCACCTGGCCGAGACAGCTACGTTATAAGAGCTCCTCAAGCTATGAATCCTCAAAATGTCTGTAACCCCTCTGGATCCAGGTTTCAAGGGCGGGGGATGGGACCTTAAAAAACATGACTTCAGGGAATGTGGGCACTGGCATACACTTTAAACCATGTTAATTGGCCGGGAGAATCATCCGCATGCATCTCCTCGAGTGGGGCCCTGAGTCCTTGGTGACTCCATGACCAGGCAAGGCAATTGGTATGTACAGCCGGTATGTGCGCGTAACTCTCGCTACGTGGGGCAAAAGTACACTGGAAAGAAACACCTCTCAGTCTCTCCTCTCCGAGGGAACGGCACAGGTGGAACGGAATGTAACAAATGTTCAAATCTCTAATTAAGGTAGAGAAGAGCAGTAGCATACATGCGAAGGCGATCATCATGTACGTAGCCGAGGAAAACGCATGGTCTAGGAATCTCAAGACAATCCCGGTCGGGGATGGGTAAATGCAAGATTTGAGGGCACAAGTCTGGGAATCAATCTAACAGTCCCTCGGTGATTGGCAGGGGATGACTCCAATCCTTCCTGCAAATGCGCGTGTACTCAGCCACTCGGCCACTCCCGAGATGATTCAAGCTTTGAAAGTAATCCAATCTAGGTAAAAGAGAACAAGATCATCATTCATGAAACATGACAGTTAACACGCCCCTCGCCCGCTGCTGATCCGTGCACATTGGGCCGTGTTGATGGCATCAAGGCTACCGGTTGGTGCTGAAAGACTGTGAATGTGAAGTATTGGCACCCAGTGATTCTGTTCTTGAGTTAGATCCGGCAGACGCTGGGAAGTAGTATCGAAGGTGGGTGATTTCACCTTGAGAGGAGTGATCTTTCCAGGTCCTCATTTTATCGCGATCACTTTCTCGATAAGAAGTGGAATCGTGAGAGTCAAGCCGACCCCGGCTCTAGAGATAGATTTCAAAATGAGCAGCTACATTGAAGCGTAGCACTACGGGGATCATACCTTTGGACTAAGTGAGCCTTCAGACGGTAACCTTTCGTACTTACTGAAGTGAGACTTCTCCGCTTCGGACATTGGCTTGATAGAGGATTAGTGAGCTTGTTCAGTGATTGGGACTTGAGAAAACACACACCTCGGGGTGCGATGCTATATTTTGTGGCTGCATATTGGGACGAGTGCTTTGTTTGAAGCACTTGACAGAGATAACCTAATTCAAAGAGAGATAATCTAGGCCGTCGCGGAGAGTGCACGCGATGAATCTTATATAGTTCGTCGCTTTGGCGCTCTCGCTCTGTCTATGACGAATTCCCCGCACTTGATGCCTTACCCTGGTTGGACGGAAGGAGGCGCGCGATTAATTGAATGACATCAGCAATTTGGCTCCAGTCCGTGGGTCCTGTCAAATTTGCCTTTGCGGGAAGCCCCAGTGAGATGGTATCGAATGCAAAGGCGGTCGATTCAAGCAGTCTCCTTGACTCCATATCTTGTCAAGGTTTTGGATCACTAGATAGATGAAGAGTTTGCTGGTACGTCTTCATCATTGAGCGATCAAAGGTTGTCCATGCGAATGGTGCGAACACTATGTCCTGTAGAATTGATCGTGAGACGAGTATCGGAATTCAAATTTAAAAGGGTCACCACTACCATCAGATGGTCGTCGGTTCCATCGTAGACAGCCTCGGGTTATATCGCCCAACCGAAGAATGCGGGAAACTAGCAAAAGAAGGCCGAACAGAGAACAATTCTCTCAACATCGCGATAGAGCTGGCAGATCTGTCAGCATAGGTGGATCGCAACAGATGGATTATGTCCCCACGGAAGTCTTGATTTGCTGCGGCCTTTGGGTGCTCGATATCTGACCCACTTTTGAACTCTCTGGATCTCCAAGACTTCCAAGACAGTGGGCGGGCGATGGGTGTGGCGGCCGTGTCAAGTGCCGAAATCTTAACATTAGCCTCAAGCTAAGTGGTACCTCGATGAGTCGATGGATATCGTGAAAAACCAATGAGAGAGTCATTCTGAGAATTGACAGCGAAGAGTATCAGTGATGGATAAGATCGAAAAATGCCTATCACTCAACATGTGGAGCGAAACTTCCGACCATCCGCCTTTGCCATCCCCTGAAGGTCACGCTACCTAAATGGACAAATAATTGAACCGATGCAAATATATAGTTACCTATCGTGCATAACTTCACTAAGCACTTGCAATAAGTTAGGGGGATGGAGAGTCAGCCTCGTGTCGGACCTGTCGGCAACTGATTCATTGCCTCAGGTTAAATCATCCTTCTTTGGGGATAGACTCGTTGCTCAGCTGCATGCTCTACACCTCAACGATTGGTCGGCAAGGTGTTCAAACGAGGGGAGTTTGTGCCTAAGCTCGTATTTTGGATTTAATTACCCAACTGAGGCTTGGTAACGCCCCACCGACGGCTGTGAAAAAGGTTCATGAATCATGGGAAGAGATCGGTGCCTCTGTTGGTACAACGAGGCGTGAATCGTATGTTTACTTCTCTTCTCGTGTTCGAGAGACCACCGCCTTGGCACCTACGAAAAGATGCCTTGATAAACCCACATCTCCGTCCTGCGTACATGGCGTTTGATGTTTATGTGATGCTCAACATTCAGCCTCACCGTCTCGAGACCCTGACGACCCTGGAGCACTAAAAGCGGCTTGAGGGTCCGCCAAGCATCTAAATCTCGTATTCCTTAGCACCAATGCCCGCCACCAAATGGATTCTCCCCAGTCCAGCGACTCCAGCCTCGGGCTCTTGGTACAACAATGCAATTCCTTGCGCCTCAACCTAATTCAAGCCTAGCCGCAAGCTCTCCCATCGCTTGAGTTCACCTGATCCGTTCCAGAGGATCCTATTTAAAGCCATGGCCATCCTTCAGCCTCGGTCTCGCTGTGTTGGACGACTTTCGCAGCAGAACCTTCTCCCCAGCTTCTCCAAGGCCCTCCTGAGTCAACATCCACCATCCAGGCAACATGGTGAAGTTCGCCAAGCAACTGGGAGTCTCCCTCCTTTTCCTCTTCTCCGCCGCCGTCGCCGACGATGCAGTCAAGGACGAGCCACAACAGCTCTACAATGCTTCCATGCATATCCCCCAATCAGGGCTCCTGGGCGCCCGCGACCTGTTCAGTTTAGAGGCCCGACAGTACACCTGCAACTCAGGGTACGCGGCTTGCGCATACGATAACTCCCGCTGCTGTCCCATCGGCACAAGCTGCTGCACCACTGGCTACTGCGCGGACCCCGGTGATACTTGCTGCTCTTCGGGCACTTGCCCGAGTGGGTGGAACTGCTGTGCCGACGCGTGCTCGCCCGTGGGCGGAGAGTGCTGTAATGGCGGCTACTATTGTAATCCGGGCAAGCATTGCCGCATCTGGAATGGCGAGAAGGTCTGCTGCCCTTCGTCTGGATGTTCGGGGGAATCTGATACTGGGAGTTCCGGAGGAGGTACGGCCGCTGGTCCTACTGTTTCGGCAACTGCTACTGCCACGCATACTTCGAGTATCACGTCTACCTACACACAGACATACGCGAACTATGAGTACTACTCCACTACTTATTACTGGTGGGTTGACGCCCCGACAAGATCATCGCTGACCGGATTGCTTGACTGACTCGACTAACCCGTGCACTAGGACTTACTGGTTCTACTTCTGGACCTCGTTCGCCCCCTACACGGCCAAGACGGTCACTTCGACTCAGACTACGACCACCACTGTGTTCTCCGTCTACGTGACTAACAGCGCCGATGCCAGCGCTAGCTTCTCGAGCAGCATTGCCTACCTGACCTCCAACCCTCCGTACTCTGCTACTTCTCTCAAGGGCTCGACAAGCCCGGTTCCGATTCAAACCTCTGGTGGCTCCTCTTCGTCCGGCAACGGCCCCCGTCCTAATGGTGCAAGCGGTGTCACGCTTGACAAGGATATTGTCATGATGGGTGCCGCGATGGTGACTGTGTTTGCTTTGGCTCTCGGACTGTGATGGGCACCTAGTGGCTGAGCAGCCCGCGAATTTTTGTTTGCGGGGGGCTCATGGAGGACTGTGACATAATGATTGATCTTAATGTTTATATGTGTGATGGATTATAATAATTTTTGGAATGAAATTGAAATCTCAACCTATCTTTGTTCAGGAGTTTGCCAGTCGAGTAAAGAACTAGTACAATCCAAAGCTTTTAAGTTTGCTGACTTGAATATCTATTGAAAGCTAACAAGAATACTGTAGCTATAATACCAGGCTTGCTCTGACCCATGAGACTAGCACCTAGTGATAGCAGGGACCGCTATGGAGATTGATCATGCCAGCGGCACCCACCAGCTTCAGCATGCGGCGGCCCATCTTCTCAATGACAAATATAGGGATCAGCGAGGCGAGGAAGCACTCCGTTCCATTGCAGGCAGCCAAGATACGAGACA
Organism: Penicillium sp. PG106-07D; assembly: GCA_037042255.1. Lineage (NCBI taxonomy): Eukaryota > Fungi > Ascomycota > Eurotiomycetes > Eurotiales > Aspergillaceae > Penicillium > Penicillium sp. PG106-07D. Next base: position 18,919 of record JAXQJV010000012.1, on the reverse strand, counting down.
TTAGGCCATTCATGCCGATCGAAGTCTTGTAGATGGCAGCAGCGTGGCTGGTGATCAAATTGATGTTGGAAATCCGCTGGAACGTCTGGCTGACGCAGGCGAGGACACGGCAGAGGGCACTTCTCAAGCCTCCTCTTCGCAGCCCTTGAGAATCAGCCAGCCGGGAGACTCGGGCAGAGGTAGAGATAAAGTCATGATCACTAACGCGAAGACGTTCTGAAAGGCAATAGGAAAGCGCCATGCCACTAAAACTAGGGTCGAAGAAGGAGAATCCAGGGTCAATCCAGTAGCTGATGGTGATACCACCGACAATTAAGAGACCCTCCAGCAAGGCAAGACGACCTGTCGGCCACAGTGATGCGACTTGCTGCATTCAGACTGCCAGGTCGCTGCAGCGAGATGTCAGTCAAGCTTATCGTGGTGACGTGAACCACGTATCTATTGAGAACAGTTTGGGTATACTTAGAAACCGGTCCGAGTGATTTATACACGAGCCAAGTAGGACCTTCATAATCTACTACGGCAAGAAGACTAAGTCGTAGGTGGACGAAGATACAATATCAAAGTGTCAAAGTGTTCATTGCAGCATCAGAGCAAGTAGCTCAGTAATTTAAAAAACAAGCAGAACCACGCAAGAGAAATACGATGATAGACTGCCAGTCCGGCAGACAGATACCGCAGTGCCAGTCATGCACAACAAGCCTGCATCCTCGACCATGATCCATGGGCCGGGTCACTCCAAAAGAAAAACATCCCAGCAAAACCATTGTCCAAAAAGCTACCCGTCGGTCCACGTCCGTTTCCAGAGGCAGTTTCCCCTCAAACCAGACCAAGGTATGTCTATCGAATCAAATTTCCCTTTTGTAGTATCACGAATGTGGTCAATTTACCACAGGTCGTCAAGGCGCTGGCGCACGGGCTCGACCTCGTTGTCCTGGCCCCAGGCATCCTGGCCGCTAGCAGCCTCGCCAGTCTCGGCCGGGGCGTTGTCGGTGTCCTCCTCAGGCTGACGGCAACGCTTCACGGTGTGGCCCACTGTCTCATAGTCAGTCAAGCTGTTGCATGATTCTTTAAGCTCAGGAAATCAACTCACTTTCTCCACAACGGTTGCACTTGACCTTCGACCAGTCCTTAGGCTCAGGGCAGTCTCGGGCGCCATGGCCAGCTGTTATGAATCAATTCATCAGCACTCCGTCTCAGATCTCGTAGGACTGATTCCAGCCAAGTGTGTGCCGCTACTTACGCTGCTCACAGTTGCGACAAATCATGGTTGCCGGGTTGAAAGGCTGATCGCAGTCGCGCGCGATGTGGTCCTCAGATCTGCAGCCAGGTTAACCAGGGAGCCTTTGTTTCATCAGAGTCCATTGATAATGTTGCGCAAAGACACTTACCCGCAGTTACGGCAGGTACGGGGAGCCCGCTCAGTCTGGTTGGGGCATTCCTTCGCATAGTGACCGACTAGACTTATATCAGCTTATCATTCTTCAGTCGTCGGAGCTTTGAGAACTTGGGAAATTACCTTCACCGCAGCGACGGCACTCAACATTGGCGCCTCCAGCCCGCGGCTCGGTGCACTCACGGGTTTCATGATCCTCGTTACTGTGTATTATTAGCGCTCTAGGCCTCACATCCAGGTCGATGATCCAAACTTACCCGCAGTTGCGGCATGCCCACTTGTTGCGACGCTTCTTGGTGCAATCGCGGACACGATGACCAAGGTCACCGCAGTTGGCGCACTTGATCTCGACTCTCTCAATTACCTTGCGCTCCTGCTTGCAGGCACGGGCACCATGGCCCAACTCTGAATGTGAATGAGATAAGCACCATAGATTTCAAGCACAGTCCGGATCGACTTACCTCCACAGTTTCGGCACTTGATGACCCCGCGGTCGTAAGGGCGCCCAGCATTGGCCAAGCGCTCAAGATTTTCCTCGGCGTCACGAGGCCAACGCGGCTTCTGGCCGGCACGCATTGGTTTGTCGTGGAGGTAGTAACCGACAGAGTATTGACGGTCCAGCTGGCCCTGGAGATCAATTAAAGTGATGAAATCATCACAGTCTCTTTCCTATAGGTAATAGTGACTGTCATTACAATTTCCATCCTTTCGAAAAAAAAATACAGATCTCAGACATACCAGAGCAATGAGAAAGATACGGAATTCTTCCTCACGCATCTTCTTTGCAATGTCGACGTAGGTGGCATCCGGTGCGGCTTTGGTGTAAATTTCCATAGCCTTGAGAATTCACACATTAGCAAAGTTTCGTCTGTGGTAAACGCACAAGCATTACCTCGCGGAAGTCATCCATGTCCTTTTCGTCGCTAGCTTTCTTCATCATAGCCCAGGCCTCCTCCGGAAGCATGTCGGCGACGTGGCTCAGGTCGAACGTGCGATTATTCTTGCAGTCACGGGCGAGGTGGCCTGTCATAAAACCATGTCAACCCTAACTTCTTGCTCATTAAATGGGGCTTCGAAATTGCTGACCCTCTTGGCGGCAGTTCTTGCAGACGTCGGCCGGCTTATCGGGGCAAGCAGCGGCCGGGTGGCCTTCCTTCGAGCAGACACGGCAGGTACCCTTGAAAACACGGGGCTTAGGACAATCGGTCTTGTTGTGTCTGAGATGATGTGTAAGTATTCAGAAAGATATTGGTAGTGTTTCTTGAAAGGTCATCACTGACCCTTCTTCGCCGCAATTGAAGCAAGCCCGAGGCTTCGCGGGGTTAGGGCAATCGGCCTTGCTATGTCTGTCACCGATCGAGATTAGAACAGGGTTCCATTGATGCTCTTCCAGACAAGACTTACCCTGGCTCATCACAGTTGAAGCACTTTCGGACCTCAGCATTGGGGCACTGACGAGCAAAATGGCCACTTTCTCCGCAACTAGCTTATTTCTTAGCGATGAAGTGGTAACGAGCATACATAGTAGCACTTACACACGGCAACCGAAGTCTCCTTCCTCGCCTGCAGCAGCAGGGGTTCGAGCTTCGAACTCGGAGGAGATAGGATCCCTGTTCTCATTGTTGCCGTTGTTGTTCCAGATGTCGGTTTCGGTTTCCTTGCCGTTGGAACCGTTGGCTAGGTAACTATTAGTGAATCAAGTCGAGAAAATGCTGGTGGATGATAAGAGGCTGGAGAAAGGCAACAAATTTCCCAGAGAAGAGTATCTTGATAAAAAGAGGATGCCGAAGAAGGCTCTCTGCAGCTTCAAAGATGAGAGAGACGTCACATACCTTTGACAGGGGAGTCCCACACATCAGAGGTGGTTTTCTCCTCGCCGTGGCTGTCCGGCTTGTTCCATTCGGAGTCTCCCGAAGGGTTGTCCCAAACAGACGACATCGTGAGGACTGAACGGTATCTGCCATTTTCAAGCCATCAGTAATCCATTCCTAGTACGCGATATTGACTCGAAAATTGCTCTGCCACGTGCCGCCGATATAGTTCTCTTGAAAGACACGTGCCAAGCAAGCATCAGAACAGGGACAGAGACGGCACCACAATGCAAGAAGAATGTCTTCCACGACGAGCATCACGTAGAAAATCGTGCACATGCTTTAAGTGCTCGAGATAGACGTGAAGAACAAAGGTATGGTGAAAGCAGCAACTATACTCACCAGGTTTTTTGTCGAGTCAGTAGTGCGTGTCAGTAAACGAAAGGTCGTGAGCAGAAGAGGGGTGGTGGGCGGGAGAAAAGGAGATGATGGGAACGGCGGTGGGATAGGAAAAAGGGCAGTCGGGCATTTGCTCCTGCCAAAAAAAAGCCTCCTACTACAAAAAGGAATATTGCCAAACCCAACAGTGGGCTGACCCATGATCTTTGCAACAGAGGAAAACGAAACAAAAGGGATGCATTTAGCCTGTCAAAAACTGTTAACTAGAGAATACAAATGCATGTCAACGGAGCGCCACTGTGAACCAGCTTGATATTCAAAATGCAGATCGCAATGAGCGCCTCCTAATCTATCGGAAGAACCTGCCCAGCAGGCCACCCGCCAGATTATTCACAATTCCACCACCAAGAGCCCTATTGGCGAATGTGGATGCCTGACTGAACTTGTCGCACCGTGAGAAGGCCACAGTGTTGGTAATGGTCAGAATGAGGGCGATACCTGGATGACAGATGAGTATGAAGACTCCCAAGACTTTGAGGTCGCAAGGAACACTTACCAACGAGACTCAACCAGATGACACCAACCAATCGCACAATGGCCAGAATGGCCAGTCCCACCCACAGAGCCGGTGTCAAATACAAGCTCAGCCAGAAGAACCGCTTGTCGGTGGCACTGATTGTCCGGACATTGGGATCAGAGGATTCAAAGACCCAATGCGAGTCGCCGGAAGCCGTGTTCACTTCATTCCACCACCGAAGACCGACAAGTCGACGCCCAGCAATGTTCTTGAGGTAATAGAAGTCGGCAGAAAGGAGGAGGAGAGTGAGAATGAAGACCAGGATGCTGGACAACTCGGTTAGCGGAGTGCAGCTTGGAGGCCTAGCGGCAAGAGATCACGGAGGTCTAAAGGGTTCCTACAAGTTATCGATGAAAAGGACACCAAAGAGGTACATCAACAAGGCACCTATCGAGGAAGGATGTCAGACTTATGTTTCTATAGCCGGAGAGGCCTTGTGAAGTAGCACGTACCAATGCGAATCCCCAAGAAGACAAGTAGCGTGATCGGGTGTGCGCTGAGGCGCCAGTTCAGTTCACCTTGCTGTGCTTGATCCATGATGAAAATGGGAGAGTCAATAGCTCTAGGGCTTCATAGAACACTCCTTGGACAGTGCATCCACAACGTTTCCTGTTAGACGGGAGCTTGTTATTGTTTGATGAAGCCCGGAGTCCACGTTCGCAACGAGGCATAGCCCCCGGCGGTGGACGATGGCAGAATATAAGCCACTCAAGCTCTATTGGCGGTGACGTACGTCGACTCCACCCTGAACTACAGCAATCCCTCAAGGGCTTTTAGCTCTCCACTATTTATAGCTGGCTACAGACGGAGTCGAACATGGCGCAGAGCTTGTCATGAACAAATCAAGCAGATACCTCGTTGAAATAATTTTCCATTGGACTTTTTTGATCTATAAAGCTGAATTCCGAGGATGTCATGTTACATGTGAGGATAGACGTTGCGCTTTTCACTGGACGCGTGGAAATATCATCCCACTAAAGCAATCAACCTTAGGGTTTCGAGACTCATCAACATACCAGGGACCAGCTCTGTGACAACTTGGCCACTGCAAACCCCTTCTAGCCAATGAAGCAGCTGAATAATCTCCATACAAACTTGCCTTTTCCGTCTGCAAAAGCGCGAACAACTACTGACACCCGAACTCTGGCCCTATTCGCACAGGTAGTAGGTCCACGTGCTAACCTACGATGGTTAAACAAAAGCAGACCTCTGAAGGAAGACTACAACAGATTATGGAAAAGAAAGATCTTTTCAGAGATTCGTCTTCTAAGTACGCTGGGTAATACAAGAGCTTTATCATGCAAAATGCGATGGGTATCGTTCCGCATCATGTAATCCCAGATTACATCGAAAGGTCATGAGTTCTTCATTTCGAGATCCTCGCGTCTGAGCAACTGGATCTTGCCCATCGTGAGGGTTGGCTGGCCTCCATCAGCCGACACATCATCACTCTCAGCCAGCGCCTTGGCAAGAGACTTGTCGTAGCTGGACGGGTCAATACCTAGGATACCGCCGACGTATCCGCCCCGCTCACCCGGTACACTGAATTCGCGGAACAGATAGCGCCATTCATTAAGCCAGGCCTTGACAGCCTTGCCGATCTTGTCCTTTCCATTCTTCGAGTGGTGTCCAGTGCCAGTGATGGCGTAAACTACCGGCAAACCCTCTCGAGCATGCTTGAGCAGAATCTTTTCCAGGTACTCGATCGCTTCTTCGGGGTGGAGGCCGTGTAAATCAACATAGAGCTCTTCTGAAGCTCCATCCAGGCCTGCCTGGAGCAAATGTTGATTGCGCTCTTCGTACAGCTGACGGGCTGCTTCTCGGTGGCAGCGGCGCATAGCATCGTTCTCGGCTTGGCCGCGGAGGGAAAGTGCTTTGGCAGCTCGCGCGTCGCTTCGGTTCCAGGCTTGAGCAGCACTGAGATCGCGGTTAGTCACCTGTTTCAAGAGACCAAGAGAGGGGAAACCAGGTTCTTCCCAAATTTACTGACCTTTGCAGGAACTTGTTACGCACAGTCCCGTGGCGAATGGCTTCAGTGCGATACTTGATGTATTGCTGGTTCGCCCGCGCACCAGTCTCGAGCCATGGAATATTTTGCGGCGCCGGGATTGCCAATGCAGCGGCACTGTTCTCACGGCCCTTAGTTTCCTTGGTGTTCTTGAGGGCGTTTTTCCCTTTGTTGGGGCCAGGCGAGGGTGACATGCGAACAACATCTGCGAGTGACGAAGGGACAGTTTCCTTGGCCCCATTGTGAGCACCCCTTTTTCCATGATGCTTCTTGCCAGCGTTCTTCGCACTGACCGCAGCGAGTGTCGGGAAGGCATCTGGATCATCAACAGACAAAGCAGTGGGATTGAGGTCTGGTCGGTTCTGGTGACGACTGGTTGGGCGCGAGTTTGGACGTCCCAGATGGGTCATGCTGCCATTACGTCTGCCCATGCCAGGGTGAAGCCCTGGGGGAATAGCCTTTGCTTGAGAACCGAGACCAGGATAGCGGCTACTGTATTGATTGGCCCACTGATCTTCCACACCGGTTGATGAGAGCGGCGGGAAAGCATCCGAGTTGCTGTCCACCTGAAACAGAGAACTGGGTGCTGGCGAGGCCGGGCGACTGTTGCTGGAGACGCTGAGATTGGAGATGAGGGCCGAAGGGTCATGAGAAAATGGGCAGGAATCTCCCGCTAGGCAGTTGCCCATCACCCAATACCTATATGACTGATGATTAGTCCTAAACCCAGGCACACCATCCATGATGGAGAGAACAGAATGAGCATAAACACTTACTTGCACACGTGGCTAGTCAGGTCATGGCTGAATCGACAATCAGCCCTCAGGCACTGGCCAGTCGAGAGCCAGTACTTGCACACTACCGGACTGCGACCGTTGCTTGAGGGCGTCATGGGACGAATTTGTTCCACAGTCATGGATTTGCCAACCAGCACTCGGGCATCCTCGGTTTGTTTGGCCACGGTCTCCGCTTCCGAGTCTTGCGAAAGCGCGGCAATAGTAGCACCGAGATCGTAGCTGTTCGCTTCCAGTGCAGCTTCAATCTCCTCATTCGTTCTTTTGTCTCCCAGCACGGTTCGCAAAATATCGTGTGGGCTCATATCCGGGACAAACTCCGCAGCTGTCGCACTCAGAGACCCAGGGACACTGAGGCCACCGGTCGATGAGGTTGTGCTGCGGGCGTCGTCCCCCACCAACCAATCCACATTGCTATCACTGCCCAGGTCATCATAGAAATGGGAAAGTTGGCTTTGATCGGAAAATTCATATGCGTTCAGACTTGGAGAGTGTGGAATAGGTTGCGCGAGGGCAAGGCGGGGCGATGGTCGGGGAGACGTAAATGGGGAGACGGTTGAGGAGCGTGGAGCTCGGGCAAATGCCCCGCGCGAGTTCTGCACCCACGAGGTACTCCCCGGACTCGTTCCTAGTGTGGGCTGAGGCGACAGCGGTGTTGAAGCGCGAGCCATTTGCCATGGCGCAGGCGACGACCGGCGAATTACCGTATGGCGAGCTGGAGGAGGGGAAGAGTCGGGCAGCGTGCGATTGCGATGCCGCCATAAGATGTCCAAGACGGCATTCTCCAGGGACGGACCTGACAGGGAGGAGTTGGCGCGCAAGAAGTCTTCGACCTTTTCCGCCTGCTCTTCTTCATCCAACGCCTGGTCTTGAAGGATCTCTAGGGACTTTTCGAGAAGGTCTTCGGACACCATGACGAAATGTTGATGCGAAAGGGTACACGCAGCGGCAAGGGGGGTAAGCTAGGCCAGGAGGGCGAGAGGGAGAGGGGGAGGAAGGTATCGCAGACTGGAGCAGGATCGAAGGAGTTGTTTCTTATCGATAGAAGAAAGAAGAGAATTGTCTATGGCCGAGATGAGAATGGGTCACAGCTGAGACTCATCGATCTGGTGTCAGAGGCCGCGATGCATGATCCCTGGTTAATTGGAATAGGCTGAAGGAGGATGGATGTAAAGGGGCGGAGTCCCCTCAAACTTCCAGGCAACGTGTCGCGGGGTAACTAGCAGTAGTTACATCGGATCGCCAACACTGCAGGTGTAACATGAGATGGGTATTTCAAAGATCCAAGAGGTTAAATAGCCCGTGAAGCTGTGGAGGATCGATCCAGCCGCAAACAAACCAAGGAGGGGGAGAAAGGCGGAGAAGGAGATCAACATCGGAAGTGCATCGGGAGCCAAATTGCCAACTACGACGAAGTTGGTAACGGGTTATCTTCCGATCGCATCTTGTACCAATTCATCCAAAGCAATATATTTGAGATGCTATAGTCTAGAAGATCAGAAAGAGCTCGGCCATAGAGCATTAGGTAGTACTCGTAGCTATTGTCTGATTCTTGTAATTTCATGACTGTGATTGTATGCCCATGGTTGGGGTCCTAAATATTAAGCCTGAACTATACAGTTTAACTCCCCTGGTTCTTTATATGGTACCCTCAAAGCTGCATTTCATCAAACTACAAGTATCATTCTCACTTCTTCTTTCAAACCCCTAATCGGCAGCTGGCTCCAACTAATTTCCAAGATCCATCAGTCTGGGGTCGTCGATCCAAGACACAGTAAACACCGAAAGCCCCGGCGGATCCGCTTTTGCCCTGAGACGGTGAGACCAGATGGAAGCAGCGCGGCAGCGCCGACCGAGGCGCCTTGGCTAAGTTGGCTTCGACTCAGCCCCCCAAATGTTCGAACCCTGATTTTTAGGGTTTATCGAGACCTCCTCCACGCTGACATACCCTTCTGCATATCTGGTTGTCGGATGATTTCCCTCTTGAAGTTCCTTTAAGTCTCTCTGGGGCTCCAAGAGTACTTCTTCCAGGGCCATTCGATCTCGTTCCCACCTTCCGTGTCGATCCCTTTCAAGGAGCTATTCCCCAGATCTGGTCCTTGTCCTCCGTCCTACTTGATCCTTCGCCCATTATGCCTGCGGACTACGAGTCCACGGCACGGGCATTGGCGCTCTCGACCTCGCCGCCAGAGCCGCTCGCAGATTCTGCCGACGACGAGGAGCAGCCCATATGGAGTCGGTCGGGGAGGCGCGACTCGTCGGCGCGTTGGTCGGGCGAGCAGGCAACCGGTTTCCGCGACCGCATGATTGAAAAAGCCAAGAAGCTATATCGGATGGCCATGGAACGGTACGAGCAGATGACTCTATGGCAGAAGATTGGATTCTATGCCGCATCCTTTGGTGCTGCAGCACTGGGCATTGGGCTCATGGTCTTGACGGGCAAGCTGTTTATCTGGTTGGGCCCGGTTGCAGAGAAGTGGGAAAACTCCTGGCTGGTCGCATTTGTGTTATGGATATGTATATTTTTCATCTCATTCCCGCCATTGGTGGGCTGGTCGACTTTGGGAACGGTGGCAGGCTTTATCTTTGGCTGGTGGAAGGGGTAAGTGATCTCTCTAGCTTAGGCTTCAGCCGGTCCAGGCCAAAAAAGGATGTCCAGAATTGGTTTCTCTAACAGTTCTTGACAATAGGTGGATCTTATACACCACTGCGACCGTCGTCGGATCTACCGCCTCGTTCATTGTTTCGCGCACCGTGCTGTCCAAATTTGTCAATCGCCTGATGGAACGCGACAAGAGATTTGCAGCGCTATCGCTAACGCTCAAGTATGACGGGCTGAAGCTCCTTTGCATGATTCGTCTGTGCCCATTGCCGTATTCGATCTGCAATGGGGCAGTATCTACATTTCCGACGGTGCAGCCATTGATGTATGGACTGGCCACCGCAATCATCTGCCCGAAATTGTTGGTCCCTGCCTTTATTGGGAGTCGCCTGCGGTTGCTTTCTGAAAAGGGTGAGGAGATGAGTGCAGGCTCCAAGGCTATCAACATCATCAGTATCATTGTGACAGTCAGTATTGGAATTTTCACGGGATATTACATCTACAACAGGTGAGTACTGTGTGTTGGTTCCTTTAGGCAAATTTTTCTCGACTAATTGCTAACGCTGGACCTTATCTTCAACGCAGAACTTTGGCTCGCGCGAAAGAACTCGAGGCCAAGGAACGTGCCGAGATCCGGCAATCTCTCCAGGCCGACCATGCTGCTCATCGGCCTCACCGCAGATTCTCTGAGGATGACGATGTGAATGCAGCTGCCACAATGCTTGCTCGGGATGAAGAGGAGCGCATCGGCTTCGATGATCTGGATGATGACAATGTCGATCTGGACCTGGACGATGATAGCGACCATAGTCCTGCAAGTCGATGGAAGAAGACGGGGCGACGGTCATACCATGATGAGTTTACGGATAATGACTCGGATGACTTCCCGAACGGAGGGCATGAAGCTTATGGGCTACACAGTCATGTCCAACGCGAGACATGAAGGGACACGTAAAGTGGGTGTGCGAGCTCGAGCCGCGAGATCCAGTCGCCATGGGCTTTATAGAGTGATGAATAGTAATGACACTACGCCGTCTCGTCTTCTGAACACGGTTTTTTCTTCCTCGAGAATATCTCCAGCTGCCATATCTTCCTGACAACAAGTGCGAGTCGTCTTTGTTTGATCGCCAGTAATTTAAGATCTCATAGTTGGGCCATGGCGTAGTCGATTGCCCGGCGGACTGAAAAATACGCTTCGTTCCGAGGAATCAAGGCACAACGGGTCTTCTACTCGACTTCGAATCCCGCTACACTCCCCTCCCTTCCACGCCTGTTCGTCGCAATTGTTCCTCGGTCGATGCCGGCTCAGTTGCAAACCACCGCCGGTTGGGTTCGTGGGGAGGAGGATTACTTGAATGTATGTGGTTGCTCCTGACCCCGCCCCCAGTACTTCAGCCACATCATACTACATCTTGCATGCAACCGAAAAATTCAAGCATAGAAACCACCTGATATGTATGGTGTCTGACTGGATTGCAGTTTGATCCAACCCATTGCCCTTGCTAGTATTTTCACAGCTTGCAACATTGAGAACGATGCCATCTACCGCCGGAGGAAACATGGGTCGAACTCTTGCCGCTTGATAATCCCGGTGATACTGTGATTTTGATACCACGAGTGGGGGACAATAAAGCTTCGTCTCGACAAGGAAGTGCTGCTGCCTCCGCTCCTCTTCCCCTCTTCTTCCTCTTTTCGGATACCAGGCACCGGCTTGGATCTTTTGATAACCGTGGAACCGAAGTCACTTACACCACTGTTCCTTCCTTTCAAACATGCACGCCTCATCCTCAATGCTGATTCCGCCCCTCGCGGGTATTCATCCGAACCAACATCCCTTCATCGATCAAGTTGCTCCAAACAGGGTTTCAAACATCGCAGGAAATGGGAGTATGGAATCTTCCCAATCGGAATCATCTGAGCCGTCCGTGAAGAGGCTTCGAACAGACAATGGTCCTGTTTGGCCTTTTGCCTATTCACCGCCATCTGCTCCCTTGGAATATCAAAAGAAACCCTTCGAGTACCAGGCTCTCCCACAGACAATGGTAACCAATGGCATTCATGAGACACAGAGTCCTTCGAGGCCTTACATCGAAGATGACACACCAATCCCTAACCCCTCAACTACGTCTACCTCGATCACATCCTCTTCCGAGCTGAGAAAATCTTCGTCTCCCCCGACCACCCCGGGACATTCTTTACCAACACCATCAGCTTTGTCGGGTATCAGTATTTTGGACAGCAACAAGGTTGATATTTCCAAATGTCGGCCGCGGTCATCCATCCCAGCAAAGCTCACACCATCGGTGTATGGCCAGCAATGCGTGGCAGCTGCCTATGCATCTCGATTGGATCCATATGCCTTGCACGAAAAAGAGCAGGAGTTACTACAGGACCATCTCTGCCACATGCACGTAACCGTGTATTTGAATATCCGCAATGGGATCCTACGCCTTTGGACCCGAAATGCAATGGTCAGTGTCAGCAGAGAAGAAGCGCTGGGGTGTGCCAAAGACTACCGTTGGATGAACCTATCTTCTTTCGCTTATGACTGGCTGGCGCGTTATGGATACATTAACTTCGGCTGCGTTGAGGTCCCCATACCTCCGGTGCTTCCCCGAAGAGGACGTCGAAAAGAAGGTCCCATCATTCTCGTTGTCGGTGCCGGCGTTGGAGGACTAGGCTGCGCGCGGCAACTGGAGGGGCTTTTCCGACACTATCGTGATGCGGACACAGAACCACGAGTCGTTGTCATTGAAGGACGCCCAAGGATCGGTGGACGCGTTTACTCGCACCCCCTCCACAGCCTCAAGTCCGATATGTTGCCGACGGGCCTTGTCCCCAAAGCTGAAATGGGGGCACAGATCATCATCGGATTCGATCACGGTAATCCTCTCGACCAAATTGTCCGCGGCCAGCTGGCGCTTCATCACCATTTGCTCCACGATCTTTCTACAATTTACGACTTTGATGGCTCCCCCGTCCCAAATACGCAGGATGAGATGGTCAACAAACTTTACGAAGATGTCTCGGAACGAGCCTTTGCTTATCGCCACAAGAAACTTGTGAGACAAACAGCCGATGGTGACCGCGAGATGATCGACAATGGAAGAGAGACTGCTGTGGACGATGGTATTACAGTACGACAATGGGAAGAAGCTCGAGCGGCAGGCACCACCGATTCTCTGGTTCCCACCAAGCGGGTTCGCCGGCGTCGCGGAGTAGGACACAAGACTGGAGACATTGCAGCAACCAACGCTGCGGCATCACAGCTCGAGGGCGAGACAGAAGACCACCCCGCAGCCTTGGCAGCCCAAGCTTCAGGATGGAAGCTGAACGAGGGATACACTACAGACAACACTTTGGAGTTGGATCGGGTTGCCCACGCAGTGGACGCTCAGAGCCTCGGTGCTGTGATGGATGAGGGAGTCAAGCAGTACCGTGATATGCTTCCCCTAACGTCTCGGGATATGCGACTCCTGAACTGGCACTTTGCCAATCTTGAATATTCCTTTGCCGCGAATCCCAAGAAGCTCAGTCTGACCTTGGCCGATCAAGATTCCGGAAATGAATTCGAAGGTCTGCACTCTATGGTAGTCGGAGGTTACAACCAGTTGCCCTATGGCCTGTACTCAGTGCCGGACAAACTCAATGTTCAAACCAACAAGATCGTCACCAAGATTGCCTACGACGCAAATGAGGCGGGCAATCGCAAAGCGGTCGTGTACTGCGAGAATGGTGAAAAGTTTGTGGGCGATCACGTTGTGTACACAGGCTCTCTTGGCACCCTTCAGCATCGTACTGTTCAATTTGATCCGCCTCTTCCTGATTGGAAGCAGGGTGCAATTAATCGATTGGGGTTCGGCCTTCTGAACAAGGTCGTCTTGGTCTTTAATGCACCATTCTGGGATACCGAGCGCGACTTCTTCGGCCTTCTTCGTGCACCTGATGACCCTGAAAGTATGGTCCAGGAGGAATATGCGGCGAACCGTGGTCGGTTCTACCTGTTCTGGAACTGCGTTAGAACAACCGGTCTGCCCGTCCTGGTTGGTCTTATGTCAGGAGATGCCGCGCATCAGGCCGAGCACACCCCTGATGCGGAGATCATCGCCGAAGTCACCACGCAGCTGCGCAATGTGTTCAAGCATGCTACCATCCCTGATCCTCTTGAGACCATCGTCACGCGCTGGGCATCAGACCCATTCACTCACGGTAGCTACTCCTTTGTCGCCGCGGGAGCTCAGCCTGAAGATTACGATCTTATGGCTCGGCAAGTCGGCAATCTCCACTTTGCTGGCGAAGCAACCTGCGGAACGCACCCGGCTACCGTTCATGGTGCCTACCTTTCCGGACTGCGCGCCGCAGCAGAGGTGATCGAGGCCACCGTCGGCCCGATTGAGATGCCCATGCCCCTCGTTCCGGACAAGCCAGCCACCAATGTGGTCACGCCGCCGACGGCTAGTGCCGTCGAAGGCACACCTAAACGTCCGGCGCCGGCGACGTCCTCGCGAAGTCCCAACGTCGCCGATAAACAGCGCCGAGACACCTACGAGCAGGCCATGTGGACGGCCATCTACGCCGAGCTGGGGCCAACGCCCACTCCGCCGGCCAAAGCGGGACGCAACCCGTTCCTCTTGTACCAGAAAGACTTCTGGGCCAAGTGCAAGGAACAGTGCGATGAGGCTCGCCGGGTTGCGTCCAACAACCCGAATGCCAGGGCCTCCCGGGATGACATCCGGGCCGCCCTTGGTCTGATGTGGCGCAATTCTCCACACGCGGAGAAGCAGCCGTACATCAACCAAGTTGAGGCCAATCGAATTGCCAATGACGAGGCATTCGAGCGGTTCAAGACGGTGGCTGCGGAGTGGAACCGGCGCTCGTTGGAGGTCAAGGACCAGTGGTGTTCCGAGAACCCCTTTGAGGACTGGCAGGTTCCGTCTGGCTCAACAGTAGCCAGTTAGGTAGCTTTTACCTTGTTCCAATAGTATTATTCTTATTATTATTATTACCTTGGGCAATCTGATATGGAAGCTCAGAGATCCTCGCCTTACTTTAGCTTCGCTTGTAGCGAGATAAGGTATCAGACTCGCATGAACTACCAGTCAGATTGACTTTTGTTGGCTATTCTAGATAGTGTAAGATGGTGGCTGCAATCGCCCATGTCACACGTCGATCATATTGTACATTGGGACTGAGACGGAGGCATGAAGCCAACGTATGCAAGTGCTTTTGAAATTGTACACTCAAATATCAGGGGTATACAGTCAATTAAATGATAAATGGTGCAGTCTCCTCTAACATCCCCATGGTCATTGAAACACGGTCAAACCATGTTTCAAAATCCCCTCTTCGTTGAGGTCCTGGCGTTTGTCGAGCACGCCTCCCTGTAGCAATAGCCCGGGATATTGACGAATAGTCAAGATTCTCCCATAAATGCTTTCCCGGTTGATATTCTAACTGCCCTGGCGCCAGGACCCTTCGCCGGGACCGATTCGCTTTCAAGACTATCAACAGTTGGTCTAGTACCGCGACTGCTGCATTCACGCCTTGCATCGAGTAATCCCATAATGGGCCTACCAGATCTGCCGAAATGACGCCGGCAAAATCGGTTTCCTGTGATTGCTGACTCGCAGCCACCCCGGTGGTCATCTCGTTTTGATATTCGTATAATGTATTTTGGCACTCTGTGATTGACTTTGCTAAGGACTCTCTTTCATCGTGGGTAGCGTGGGCATTTGCGACGAGAGACCGTGTGCGTTTGACAAAGCCGGGACAGCGTGCGATTTCATGGCCGGCGTAGTCGATCAATGCCCCCAAACGACTGTCCTTCCCGCGCCGCTTCTCGCCCTCGATCATCTGCGGGATGATCTGTTTCCACTCTTCATCTTCGAGAAAACATCTCTCCCCATTCAGCAACGCCTCATAAACAAGGAATCCCTTAAACGACAACAATAGCGTCCGCCCCATCCCATCAGCATGCGCCTGCGCGCCCCGAAGCTGATAAAGATGCGAAATCCCACGCGAATGGAGCATCCACGCCTTTCTCCCCGTGACATTCGCCATTTCATACCCGCCGAGGAGAATCGCCGCCGCCAGCGTCGTATCCGCCGCAACGAGGGCGGGATTATTCAGTGTGCGAGCCATGTGGCACAACGCCCGGCCGTACATCTCGCGACTCGCATGAACGAGCCGGTGATCTTGCAGCGCACGGCCCATCTGCAGGGCGCCCACGCTGCGGAGACCCCAGTTGAAGGCCTCGGCGGTGGAATACCGGTTGCTGCGGACCATGTCGAACCAGGTCACGTCGAGGCGGCAGCTGTGGCCGTGGTACTGGTAGCGGTATTTGGTGTCGAGGAAGGTACAGAAGCCTTCGCGGCATTGGAGATCCATGTTCTTTGCAGCGAGGCCTGGCGCCACGATTTGGTCCATTGATAATGTGGCGAGGGCGTCGCTTTGGGGGGTGGATTGTGCGGTGGAAGTAATAACACATTTTGTGGGGGGGTCATTTGGGCCGACTGAGGCCTTTGTGGAGTATGCGCAGAACTTGCGGTCCTTTCTGTATCCTGGGCATGGCAGGCCTCTTCTTTGACAACGTTGGCATTCGGGGTGTGTTTCGTCGCACTAGATGTTCCCCAACGATGAATCATGAGAGATTGCGGACCGTGCGTGGCATTAAATCGGGGATACGCACCTTGACACGGCGCCGTATGCAAGTCTGGCAGCCGGTGCTTCGAGGGACGCCCACCATCGTACTGTAGGACAGGGACCTTTTTAGCGCCGCTTAAGCTGAGCCTCTTAAGAGATTATCGCATATAAGAGCTCGGGTGATATTGCCGGTGGGGAGGGAGGGTTAGAGGAAGAATAAATCCGGTTGCAATGGGCGAATACGAGGGGGCTCGATGTAGTCCCGAGTCTCACACGGATTAGGCCTCCCGTTGGAGACCGCCGATCTACGCTTGAGTTTAATTGTCGATCACGTCTTGTTCCGATGACGATCTTGGCGGGTTGGGCAGAAAGACAGGTTGGAGATTGCTGCGGCTGATGGATGGTTCTGGTAAACCTATACGACTCTGCCACAGAAGGCAGCTGGCGTGGACCACGTCTCTTTGACGAGCTGCTTGGTCGTGCGTCTACCAAGGTTGTCGCCAAGATCACAAATGCCAGTAAGCTACAAGCTAGAGCAGGGCGACTTTAGGAGAGGCGATGTATCCCATTTTTCATATTCTTCCGATGGAAAGACTCTAACAGCCGTGATGTGCAAGGAGATTATTCTGTGGACATAATTCTTCATTCTTCCACAAAGCCAAGTTGGGAGGTCTTTGTGGAACCCAAACGTGAACTTCAATAGCTGGCGTTTTCGCCTGATGGCAAGCATCTGGCTGCCGGCTCATAGGATGACTTCGCCCCCAGAACCAACCCGTGCCGTTTCTGTATGGGATCTTTCCTCGCGAAATAAAGTAGCAGAGTTCACGGAAGATAGCCTAGTCCACGAGTCTCGAGGTTATATCAAGCATCTTTGCTTCTCTCCCTGCAACAAGTTTCTGGCCGCTAGTCACTCCTCGGGCATGGTTTACAGCTGGAGCATGGATTCAAAGCAGAAATATCGAACGTTCTGCGAGAACCTCTGTGGCATTACATTTCAAATTTGCTGACCAGAAATTTGATATCCATCACCTCCAAGGGCCATCTCCGCGACAAGCTTTATAGTGAAAGAATCGCAGCAAATACACTACCCCCGCGAACTCAGCACAAGGCAGGTCAGATTCTCTTCGGACATGTCATACTTTGTTTACTACAATCGTGCAAGTCGCATGTTCGAGTTTCGAAGCATTGCTACCGGTGACGTATTCCGGTCATTGGAATATACAGGCTACGGCGAAATTCTTTGCATGGACCTTTCTCCCGATGACTAGCTTATTGTAGCCAACACTTGAGAGAAGGAACAAGGATGTTACCCAGGCATTTGGGATGCTATCAAACCCAAGGACCCAACTTCATTGCGAACTCGGGCCCTTGGAGCAAAGGCTAAGACGATCTCTCTCCTGACGGGCAGTTACTCGCCGTGGGTGATTCTAGCGGAGTGCTCAGCATCTGGGAGGGGGACAAGGAGTCACAAATGGAGCCTTTGCTAAAGGACGGGAGCTCAGACATGACTAGGGAAGTGGCAGAGTAAAATCAACGAAGCAAACAGGGAAGTCGTCTATTTCTATTTCTATCGGTAACGATCAATCCCAAGCGACAAGCCCGAACCCAGTCTACCGATCAGAAGACTGATGGACCAAGAATCCCAGAAAAGCAAAAGTAAATCACCAGAAATAAGAAGTAGGTGTAAAGTGAGAACCGTCAACCATGATAGGAAATAGGAAAATGATATGCATTGGGGAATTGAAAACATTTCAGATCGCAGAACACAGACAAGTCTAGAAATGTGCATACAAGCAAGCAATTCTAAACGCTATGCGCCGTAAATGATCGGGATCATGAGAGGGGTGGAGGAAAGAGATGAGGAATGGCGTAGGCATACGAGAGACTGGGTTTTGGTGGGATATCTAGAGGACGGGGGCGGCCTTGGCACCGTTGACCTCCTGGGTGGAAGGGACGGTCTCGGCAAGGAACTTCTCAGCCTCGAGAGCAGCGATACAGCCGGAGCCGGCGCTGGTGATAGCCTGGCGGTAGCGCTTGTCTTGGACGTCACCGCAAGCGAAGACTCCCTCGACGCTGGTGAAGCTGGTGCCGGGCTGGGTGACAATGTAGCCATCCTCATCGAGCTTGAGCTGGCCCTTGACCAGTGCGTTGGCGGGGTCGTGGCCAACAGCGTAGAAGAGACCGTTAGCCTCGACGATCTCCTCCTGCTCGCTGACGGTGCTCTTGACGCGGAGGTGGGTCATGAGGCCGTTAGGCTTGTTCTCACCGATGACCTCGGTGGCAACGGTGTTGAAGCGGACAGTGCACTTGGGGTGGTTGAGCAGACGGTCAGCCATCACCTTGGAGGCACGCAGCTTGTCACGGCGGACCAGCACGGTAACGTGGCTGCCGTACTTGGCGAGGAACATAGCCTCCTCGGCGGCGGAGTCACCACCACCAATGACGTACAGGGGCTTGTTGCGGAAGATTGGCACAGCACCGTCGCAGACGGCGCAGGCACTGATACCATTCTGCCAGTACTTCTCCTCGCCGGGCAGGTTCAGGCGACGGGCATTGGCACCGGTAGCAATGATAACGGCGTCCGCGGTGTGGGCAGGCTCGCTGTCGGGACCGTCGTTCCACTCAGTCCACATCTTGAAGGGTCGCTGAGAAAGGTCCAGCTTGGAGATGGTCTCAGTGATGATCTGGGT
>JAXQJV010000011.1:0-41973 GCA_037042255.1 Penicillium sp. PG106-07D | reverse complement strand
GACTCTTGCAACCCTCAACCATGGCCACGCCCCGGCTTCCGTTCCTCTACCCGAGTTTGATGCGGGCAGTTCGCTCATGCGAACCCAACACGTATCGCTCCCTTCAGTATGCCGGCCTTAAAAAAGGGTTCCATACCACCCGACGACGCTGTCAAGAAACCTACCAGCGACGCTATGGACCAGCCGTCGCGCCGAATCTGCCTCCCCCGTCACGACCCAAGGACGACCAAGCGACTCAGAAGTCAGATGAACTGGTGACCGGGAAGGACGGGGTCCATACAACGGAAAGCAGCGCCTCGGCGTCGGAGGATTCACAGTCACAGTCACAGTCGCAATTGGAGTCGCAATCGCAACCAGCCCAGGAGGATACACATACAAGCAGCGCAGATGCTGCTGCTTCGAGCGTGTCGGAGCAGGCTGCTGCCGAATCGACGAAACCGCATGCCACGCTGGAACCCGCACGGAGTGAGGAGGACTCTGCTCCGGAGACCGAAGCAACGAATGCCTTCACCCCTCCATCCTCAACGTCTTCATCTGGTGACGTCGGGGAGGAGATGTCGCAGATGCCGCCATACATGAATCGCAGCGCTTTCGAGGAGGTCTATCACATGCCCTCCCCGCCAACGGGCCTCACGCCAACGGAAACACCAGCGACGCACAAGCCGCCTCACATGAGTCCGGCTCCCTACGTTCACCATTTCGATACCTATTCACTGGTTCTTGATCTTTCGAAGGGTGGGTACACCAGCGAGCAGTCTATTACGATCATGAAAGCCGTCCGCACCATTCTCCAGAATAACCTCGATTTCGCCAAGCAGAGCTTGACCTCCAAGTCCGATGTAGAGAACGAGGAGTACCTTTTCAAAGCGGCCTGTTCAGAGCTCCAGCAGTCCCTTCAAACTGCGAGGAACTCGGAGATCCAGAGGCAACGTGCGTCTCGGGCACAGTTAGAACATGAAATCGATATCTTGTCCCAGCGTCTCAACCAGGAGCTGTCGGGTATGAAGGATGACATCAAGGGCATGTTCAATGACCATAAGATGGCTACTCGTGAAAATCAGCGTGTCATCGATACTATGGTTCAGGAATTGAACTACAAGATCACGGTCTCCCTCAACAGTGATGGTAAGAGCGAGATCGAAGGTCTACGCTGGATTCTGACCAGACGTGCGGCTTTGACAGTGGGCATCTGTGCCTGTAAGTGTTTCGGTCTTATAGCTGTGTTGAAATCTGTCATGCTAATTATTTCTCTTAGTCATGATCATCGTCTTCCTTAAATACTCCTCTGTCCGCAGGTTCAAGGAGCCCAAACAAGTCAAGGAGGTTGAGAAGCCTGCCACGAAAGAAATCAGTACCGAAACTCGGGTCATACACGATACTGGAGTTCAGACCGAAACATTGCCCGTAGTAGAGGCAAACCTGGGCGAGGCTTTGGGTTAAGACCTGACCCAAACACAACAGTCTATCTTTCAAGTTCCACCCAGCCTGTACAAACATTATCCATCACTGCATCTGTCCATTTTCTTTTGTTATCGCTGTCTCCACCGGAGACGACCTGTACTATCATCATTATAGACATCTGATACCCAACATCTACTATATCTCCTATCATCTCCAGCTCCTGGATTAGTATAACATACCCCGTCGCTCTGGTCTTTATCATTCACTGAAGGTCGGCTGTCGTGCAACTTCTATCATCTGTTCTCTACCTGCTCAAACTTCCTTGACCCAAGGCACCTCCTCAGGCCGATACTTGTAAGCTCTGAAAATAGCGTTACTCTGATTCGAGAACCCAATCCTCTCCATCTCATCCAGCTCATCCTTACTCATAACAGCCCTGTAATCCTGCAGCTGCGGAACAACAAACTCCCACACTACCTCGCCGTTCTCAGTGACCTCAATGATGCGACCAGTAGCCGCCTCACAGATCAACACATTCCCACCCCCCAATTTCTGTGCCGATCCCATAAATGGAGTAAAGAATCCCAGACCGCCGGTTGTCGTATCTTTGTACTCCCACTTAATCTGCTTATCACGCGAGACAATGATAGCCCGTGAAAAGGGCACGGAGATCTCGGGTCTGAAAACGCCATTGTCGAGAATGAGAATGTCTCCTGTGGCATTGATCTGGTGCGCGCAGTGCTGTTGACACACTATCGGCGCAGTCAAGTGCCAAAGCACCTCACCAGTCTTCCGACCAATGATAAAAACACCGGAAGCATTGCGCGTCGAAGCGATGATGTTCCCCTCCGAGTCAAAGCTGACGCTATTGATCAACGGCCAGTGCTCGCGCGGGTAATGCGGGTGCGCCGCGAAAGCCTCCGGATCGAGATGGTCGATCGCACGCCAGGACCAGAGCAACTTCGCACCCCCAGTGCCGTTGCTACCGTCAAAGTCTGCAGACGAGGAGGTATTTGAGACAGACCAGGGGTCTACCAGTTTGATACAGTCACCGTAAATTATACCACCCGGTGCCTCGCTGCCCGGAATACCCCCGCGCACGCGCGCTGCTTCGTCAGCTGTGAGAGGCTCGAGGGTGGTGTAGAGGAGCGTTCCATCGTCGAGGTGATTCTGATCATGATGGGCGTATGGATCGGAGTATTGGCGGATAATCGTGCCCGATGGATCGAGCTGCATCATGACGCCGCCGCGGTACTTGGCCCACATTGGAAACAGCCGTGGTGCGTCTGGATGCACGCCGTTGTATGCCAGAGAGCCATTGGCTAGGATGCGGGAGTGGCGGCCAGCGCGATGAGGAAGGGTCCAGCGATGAACTTCTTTGCCGGAAGTTGAGACGAGGTGTGCCGTATTGGATGTTAGAGGAGAGTAGAGGACGTAGCCGGGCGAGACTCGTTGTTCGTCGACGCCACGGAGACCAAGTCCCCGGCGGCGAAGGGTGTGCTGTTCCATTTTTATGGAGTTCTGGGCAGACCTGATGACTGCAATGAGAACGGTCAATGCCTAGAGAGTCTTATTTTGAGACGCAGGAATGGGGAGTCTTATATTGTCAACAAGATGGAGTCCATAAAGTCGAATATCTATGCTCAGGGCTTGGCCGACCGGCATGCCGCGGTATGCCGCGGCGCGATAAGCCCTCAGCCAACCATCGTTTGTAGACTGCTGGGATGGCATCAGATTCGCCATAGATATGCAAATCACTGAGCAATGATGGAATGAGATGAATATCATGATGGTGAATAGACATGGGTAGTTTTGTGAAAGTATAGATAGGAGTCGGATTCTCATGGGAAAATGTGATATACGGCGATGATAACACTTCAAACCCTCTTCTTCGGTACTAAGATTTCAATCATCTCTTGCGAAAGATGGATTCTTCGACCAAGTCACCTCTAGATAAGGTCCAATCTGACTTCTCTCATGTGAACAATACCCAGTCATGGCTCCCTCGACGGCTCTCCATCGAAGAAGGCGGTATTGAGAGAGTAACCGACGCAGAAAGGCAACAGAAGACAACCAAGTTCTGGAATGCAACGACTTTCTGGTACTTCTCAACAACTTCTAAGTTGCAAAATTGTTTCTAAGCTGACACATTGTACAGGTTCAGCGCAAATATGGCTGTTGCAACGTTGAACATTGGCGCTCTCGGAGGGGCTCTTGGCCTTGGATTCTGGGACTCTTTCATCGTCATCCTTGTAGTCAACCTGGCTAGTGATCTCTTGCCAGCTTGGACTGCTACCTTTGGATTGACTGGATTGCGAATGACCACTTTCTCGTACGTGGCGATTTCCTCAAGCCGATATTGAAATGATCTTAGAGATTGACATGTCTTAGGCGATATTCATTCGGCTACTGGGGAAACATGCTCGTCGTTGTGTTTTCAATGATCGCGACCACCGGCTGGAATGCGATCAACTCAATCTCCGGTGCGTCGGTACTCAGCGCATTGTCGAACGGCAAGTTTCCCACATGGGCTGGTGTCATTCTCATTTGTACTCTTGTATGGGTGATCTGTGCACTAGGTATCACATGGATTCATCGATTAGATGCGTTTATCTGGATTCCTCCTTTGATTGTTTGGTGCGTTGCTGCAGGAACAGGCGCTTCTTCATTCACCTCGAAAGCTCCTCGGACGTTGGATGGCGCGGACAAGGCTGCGGCTGTCTTGACATACATGGCCAGTATATTCTCTTTCTCTGTCTCCTGGGTCAATTGTGCGGCGGATTACAATGTGCGCATGCCTCTTGATACTCCCCGTTGGAGAATCTTCAGCGCTACATATGTCGGCATTTTCGTGCCCACTGTTCTGGTTCAAACACTTGGGGCGGCGATGTATAGCGGAACTGTCACAAACCCAGAGTGGAAGGAAGCTTATTCGTCGTATTCGATTGGTGGTCTTCTTGCGATGGCATTGGAGCCTGCAGGGGGTTTCGGCAAATTTCTCATGGCTATTGCGGCTTTGAGTGCGATACCAGTGAGTTGAAACGGGTATTTCTCGGTCGTTTTTGGATCTCGCTGACTGGTCAATCATCATAGAATAACATCCCAAACAATTATTCGTTCGCCCTCCATGCACAAAACCTTGGTGCTTGGGCAATCCGAGTTCCTCGAGTCATCTTGGTCACATTCGGCTTCGTGGCGGCTATTATTGTTGGGTGCTGTGCAGCAAAGTACTTTGAAGACACTTTGCAAACCTTGCTAAGTGTCATCGGATACTGGACAGTAATCCATATAACTGTTGTACTCCAGGAGCATTTCATCTTTCGGCGCGGATGGAAGGCATACGACTTCGATGCTTGGAATAACCCGGCTTGTTTGCCATTCGGATGGGCGGCAATTGGCGCATTTGCGTTTGGTTTCCTGGGGGCTGCGCTTGGAATGAAAGTGGCCTGGTACAGCGGACCGATTGCATCTTTGATCGGTAGAAAGGGAGCGAATATCGGTCACGAGCTGACTTTCGCATTTTCTGGCCTTGTTTTTCCCGTCTTTCGCTGGATTGAGAAAAGAAACGGGGGACGGTGAAGAAGTGACTCATAAAGGAGATTCACATATATTCCGCCGGATAGTTAATCTTAGGGGATTACTAAATTGGCCCTCCCGCCACTTTTGTATATTTTGACCCCTCTTCTGCGTAGTCCTTTTCCTACTACTCTTTCGAATACTCTACTACTTTAGTTCTTCTAGTTTAGTATTCTTCTTTACGTATAATGGCTATATATCCTTAAATGATATAGATAACACTAAATCAGTAGACCAGTAAACGCGGTGAAGGGTGATTAGGGCTGTTAGGTGGAATCAGGTTTACTGTCTTATATTATCGATTATTTCTATCTTGATGCCTAATTTACTGAAACTCAGGCATTGAAAGGTATGTATCATTAGGCATTCTCAGGCAGGAGGAGGGTTAATTTAGTAATACCCTAAACTTATTCATTCCTCTGCTGCTATGCCGAATCATGAGCCAGATGAGTCCTGCGGCAAGAAGTTCAGATCCGACAAAAGATCCCAATTCCCATCCGCAGACGTTCCAAGGCCCAGGAATTCAGGGAAATAGTAGTTCATAAAGCTTTCGTCGGGAGGAAACTCATCGGTGGGTTCGCGGACAGGCACTGCTTTCACACGAGGTCGTAACTTTTGCTGTACCTTAGCGATAATATTTCCCATTGTATGCGCCGCATGACATGGCAACCCAATAGAATGAAGCCACTCAACCAGGCTACACACAAGAGAGTCGAGCTCTGAGATGTTGTGTGTCAGGCTAAGTTGGGCTTCGTAGCTCTTTAGCAGGCGACAGATGATAATCGCAGCGAATGTGATCATGTGGTAGATATGGTCACTCAAGTGCCGAGTCCGCTCGTCTACCGTGTCCATCGCTAGGTGCACAATTGAAGTGGAGTGGTGGATCATTTGCGAAACAATATAATCCCGGACATGGACGGCCTTTGCCTTCAAACTGTGTTCGCAAAGGAGAAGGTTGGAGAAATGGAATCCCATCATGAGAAACTGAGATCTGGGTTGCTCTGAGATGATGTGTTTTAGTGTTTTGCATGCTACAGGATCCATCAGCCGGGTATACTTACCCAGAATTGCTCCCCATTTTCTTTTCCACGTCTTCAGAGCTGTGGTTGACTCCTGGAGATCGACTGAATCTTCAATTAGATACCCATAGACCGTCCAATACAACTGTATTTCAGCCACCATTCGCACTTCAAAGTTGATAGCATGATCAGAGCCAAGGATGGCCTCGCAGCGTTCTATCTGCCAGGCTTGCAATATCGACCTTCGGCTAGTCCCAACGCAATAATGCAAGTGTGCAAGGCAAAGATGATTCCACAAGCAGACATGACCTAGTGTGGCTTCGTCCACTTTTGTATGTCGGTGAGCCTGGCTGGTTATCGTGGCAAATATTGGGCTCGACTGTGAGTGCTGCAGTGCAAATCCACTTAGGAGCCAACTGTCGATACTCAAGGGGACCTGCCCCACAGTTGTTGACCACATGCATAAAATGAGAGCTGCTTGGAAAAAGTCGACGGATTGAGGAGCAGTCAAGAGCATACTTGACACGAGAGAGCGAGCACATTCATACAACTTTGGAGCTATAATCGCCGCCAGCTCTTCCGAGGTGTGTCGTATTGCAATCAAGGAGCATGCGCAGAATAGAATCGGCGATCTCCGAACGCGCGGTAATAACGCGACTGCGTCGCTCTCAGGGGCGAAAATGATCCAGCGGCCATAATGCTCAAGGAATCTATATTGTCAATCCAAGTTCCAAAGATTCCTTCCTTATGGTGGGTCCAATCCAGGCATCGGTGGGGCATGTCATACATTGAAAGTAGGGTCAATGCAAGATCTGGGTTGATGAGATCGTCAAGCACAGTCCCCAAGGACTTGGTTTCGGGTGATGGTCCAACTCTGCTATCATTGGCCAGATCACGAATGACCATAATCGGAGCCGCAGAGGTCTCCGGCTCCTGGTAGTTCGGTTCGCCAGCCTCTGGGCTTGTCAAAACACTGCCAGGCCTGCTTGATTCATGCTCCGCACTCAATGGTCCCTCTCCTAGTCGATCGAGTAAATTGGCCACAGTTCTCTCAAGGCGCTCGAGGCTAGAATAGTGTGTCAATGACTTTTGAAACTGCCAACCCCAGCGGAGCGTTGAAGAATATCCGACAAGCCATACCGAGCATCAGTGGCAAGAGTCGAAACAGGTGTCTGCTGCTGCTGGTGTTGCTGGCGCTCTTCCCTTGACTCATCAGTCTGCACTAGTGAGCAGCTCTGCCGCAGTCTTTCGCATCGTAAACAAGCCCGTCCGGGAGTGCCTGGCTCGTAGCAGCGTGTCTTCTGCTTGCGGCATGAGGCACATGCTCGAGACGCGCGACCCCGGTCTGCTGGCATTCCGGGCTGGGCGGCGGTGCTGTGGAGATTCTTACGCTCCAACTTCCCCGCGATGATAGGAATATAAGGTTACGGGGTAAAAATGGTCGAAAATGCTCAATAAGGTTCTAGATGAGTCTGCAGCTAACGGCATGACTCGCGTCACCTGATTTGAATACGATAAGGTAAGCACGTCCCGAATTTCCCGATTAGGGTAGACGCTGCCAAGCGAGGCAGTTGACAGCGAGGCTCTTAGCTGACGAAAATCAAGGCTAGTACCAGAGGCTAAAGACCTCGCAATAGTGTAGTTACTCTACGGATGGAATGAAAATATTTCAAACAAGGCCAATGGGCCAAAGTAGGGTATATTTCATCTTGCTTCTGAAGCAGGGTCATCATCAACGTCTGCGGATTGTATGTATTTCGGTCCACACCATCCATCACATCATATTATGTCTTCATCTTTTCACATGGCAGCACATTCCCACGTCTCTCCAAAAGAGAACGACAAGGGCTCAGAAGTCCATGCGCAGAGCAATTGTCGGCGCAGCCTGCTGCATAGCTTCCTCTGCATCGCCCGACTTCGACATTCCAGCGCCAACGCCCGCACTACGAAGAACCTCTTCCAAGAGCGACTTCTGCTCTGCATTCATGTTGACAACCAAGGTGCGGAAGATGAGTTGATCCGCCTTGGCGAGTTCAAGGAGATGCGCAGCCGACTCCTGGTGAACAGACTTCCCTTCGCGCTGAGCGCGGGCCAGAAGAGCAGACATGACGAGAGAGATCTTCGTGGGCATTGCGGCAGGTGAGAGAGTAGCGCTAGTCGCGCACGACACAAGGGTGCGTGCAACGACAGTGCGAGAATTCTCGGGGTCACTGGGCACTTCGCCAGAATCGGTGGGACAGCTGACAAGGAAGGCAATGAGTCGTGGAATGAGGTAATGGGCGATCACATCGTCTGTCATGTACCGCGGACCCGGCTTGGTCAGGATGGAGCGAAGACAGCCGGCAGCCACGGTCGCAAGTCCAACATCTTGTAGGCAATCCAGTAGCTCGTCAAGCACGCGGTTGATAACGGGGTCCTGCGGCGGAAGAACGTGCCCACCCGCCGTTAGGAGGAAAGTTATGGCCAAAAGAGTATTCTTGGCGCAGGGAATCGAAGAGTCCGATTCTCGGCGCTGGGCTATTGTGAGAATAGTCAGGAACCGAGTAAGGCAGCCACGCAGTTGGAAGGCAACCACGTCGATATCCTCCGGGATCTCGGATGATTGGGTAATGCTCTGGACAAATTGTCGGAAAATGGGAAGAGCTTGCGGGACGACCTCTGTCTGGCAAATACCAGTAGCGAGGATAGTCGTGAAGATGTGCAGTATACAGGCATGAAGATCGTTGCGGATGATCGAGGGGAAGACTGAAGCGACGTCAACAAGCGACCCCAGGGCCAAGCGTATCAAGGCCAAAGAATCGTCAGACATCACATTGAAACGGGCCATGGGAGTTGATTCGCGGAGGTTAGGAAGCATGCCAGCAAGGACTAGAATTATGCTCCTAGTCAACTCGAAGAGCTGCTCAATGTCATCCGAGAGATGGTCACTACGCTCTTGGTCGCTCTGTGCTGCGGGGTGATCCAAAGACAGGTTCTGTGCAATCTCAACAATGACTGTCTGGATAGGGATAGCCTCGGTCAGCACAAGACGGTCAAAGGTGTCCATGGTCTCTGAGAAGATGGCGTCCTGATAGATCGCATTTCCAGAAATGATTGGTCGCAAGATCCTCTTGAGAGCCTGCAGAATCTCAAGTCGCTGAGAGGCCAACGTCGACTGGTCTACAAGAGCCTCGAAAGCAAGACCAAACAACACAAAGAAGAAGGCAACCGGTTCTTCACGATAGTTGATGTCATGACCTTTACTCTTAGCTTCGCCGTTTGTCACAGCCTTCTCCTTGTCTTCCTCGTTTTTGCCTGTCTTTTCAGCAGCGTCAAATTTCTCGCCTTCTTCGGTCAATTGCAATTTGCCGTCCAAAGCGTCAAATACGAAGTCGATATCCTTTTCGACAAGGCCGGCAATGGCATTGACTAGATTAAGCCAGGTATCTTGGTAAAACTTGAATTCGAGGTTAGCATTTTGATCAGGTGTTTCCGAGTGAACGAGTCCTTACCTTGAGCAATGTTTCACGGTTCAATGCAGCATAAACCTCGTCCAAGTCATTGCTCTGCGTGCTTGTACCCAAAGCGCCGGAGATATCCGGCTCAAATCGCAAGCGGGCATATTCTTGGAGAGAAGACAGCCATAGGGGCGTAAGTCTGGCAATATAAGGCTGAACGACCTTGTTAAGATAGTCTTGCTCAGTGCTTGCGACTTGTAACCGAGCCCATGCGGAGAAGAGCGCAAGCTTGACCATCACCCGCGCATTAGAGTTCAAGCCCTTCAGGTCACCAATCTCCGTTGTGTTGGGGTTCTTTGCGAAGTTCTCCAGGCCAAGCACCAGGAGTTTGAGGATCCTGCCCATACGATCCACATTCGTCACAATGCCGGTAGCGATGAACGTGGCGGACACGTTGATTGCCTCGGATGCGAGCTCAGCAGAAGAGTCAACCGCAAATGCTGGTGTTAAGGCAGACCCGATCTGAGCCTGATACTGCTCAAGTAGAGAAGCTTCCGCAAAGTCGGGGTCTGGAGTTTTCCCGAACATGGTCAGGACCTGATCGAGGATCTTCAAACCCCACACCCGCAGCTCAATAACATTGGCAGTGGAGGCGGAGAACGCCATTCGCACGATATCTCCGACCTTGGCTTGAAGTGCTAATTCGGCTGGAATTGTTTGGTCGGGCAATATTGCTTCTTGTACAGTTGCCAGCAGCTCGTACAGGCAGCTCATGGCGAAGTTGCGTGTCTGCCACTTCAAGAGTTCCTGGCCGGAGACACCGTCGCTGGTAGGGTCCGCTTGGCCTTCACCGGCAGCTGCAGAAGCAAACCCAGCGACTTCGTCGTCTGGAATGTCAGCTGCACCGGTCTGGACTGAGGTAGTCGGCGGAGCTTCGACCTTGGTGCGGGTCTTTGTCATGATTGTCTGGCAGCGATGGATCCATAACTCAGTTTCAGTGAGAGCAGTTTGTTGCAGCCATTCCTGAATCATTGTTCTAAGAGGTCTGTTATCTGGTGCATCATCAAATGCAAGCCAAATATCATCCTCGAGCGTTTCAGTGGCCGTTTGCACCACGGAAGTAGCATCTCTCTTCATCAAATTGCTAAGACCACGAACGGCCACATCTCGCATCAACGAGTTGTTTGCGCGGAGCTCGGTCTGCAAGCGCTTCACATACCCAGCGAAGTCTACAAAGCTGGGGGCATAGAGAGAAAAATGATCCAAACACTTGGAGCTTTCGGTAACAAGCGCCGGATTATCCTCCAATTGGAATTGGCGAAGGAGGGTAAGGATCAGGTTGCGGGTTTTCGCAACGTCTTGCAAATCTGGTCCCAGCACGTTGATGAGCGAGTCCACGCACCGACTGATGACCACCGGTGTTAAGAAGGACATCTCTATGTTGGAGGACGCTAGCGCAGCCGATTCCTCATTGTGAGTATCTGCATTGTAGAGCTGGGCAAGCATGCCCAAGGAGCCGGAGGCAAAAGGCGAGAAGGTCAAGCCAGCAGAGTTCGCCACTCTCTCTAGACCTCCGAGAGCCCAGAAATGCACAACAGGGTGAGGGTCATTGCAAAGAGACATCAGAACGCCGACGATGGTCTTAAGGTGCAAACCAGCTGCCATACCACCGATCTGGGAGTGAATACACCCTAAAGCAGCGGCACAGCCGGCTCGGGCATTCGGCTCCCTGTTCGCGACAATCGTGTCCACAAGCCAATTGACCTGTGTGTTTGTGCATGAATTCCCAGCACTGTCACATAGGCGTCCCAAAGCCTCAACACCAATGGTGCGAACAATGGGGTCGGTGTCGACCACGAATTTCTGCAAAATATTAGCGAGTTATTCTCATTATTTCGGAATGTAGGCAGCTCAGCGTACCTGAATGAGCTCCTGCAGAATCTTGTCCGTGGACGAATTCAGCTTTCCAGCCACAAAATCGGTCTCCTTCACCGCGACCTTCAGAGCGTGGAGAAGGGCGACGGAGATGTTGACAACCAATGCCGCTTTTCTTCCAGGGTTCCTCTGAAGAGCCGGCGAGGACAGAAAGGTTGCAATTTGCTCTACGCTGCTTTCCTGCATCTTGGGAGAGTGAAGGGCAATAGCGACCGAGAACAGGTCAATTGCGGCGTTGACAACTCCTGTAGTCGGGGGGTCCACGCAGAGAGAATCACCGGCGCGCAGGCTGTAAAGAAGCACAGAATCATGCTCACTGGCCTCACATATAGGGAACGTCAAAACGTCGTCAACAACTTGATCAGCAGAGTCAATGGCAGACCACGCCGGGCCATTCTCATTACCGTGCTTGCCGGTCAGGGCAACCCGAATGTACTCCCGGACAAGTCCGGTGACCCCAAATCCATAGTTATCACAAAGATCCCAGAGACCGTCAAACTGGCCAGTGGAGCCAGCGATGGAACTTTCCAATGGCCGAATCTGAGTGTCTGGATCGGCGAACGCAGAAATAGCGAGATTAAGAAGGTTGGACTGTGATATGATATCACCGTGGCTAGGATGATGGACATGCACCAGCTTTGAGAAGCATTGGAGAACACGGCGGCGGACCATGGTTGTGAAGTCGTTCAGCTGTAAAGATGGATGCAGACGCTGCGAGATGTCTTCCATAGACTTTGGCCGTGGGACTTCATTCAAGAATTCGACAGTATTTTGCAGCATGCTGGATATCCTCTTTGCACCATCGGCAGTGATCAACTTGTTGTTGAACTCCATGAAGACTAGCAGCGCGCTGAGCGCGCATTCGCGCACATGAGCTAGGAAACTTGTCTCCAGTGTACTCGGCGGAGCAGAGTTTTCCTTACTCAAATGCTTCGGAAGGGCATTCTTCCAAAGCAGCATCAACTGGGAAAGATGGATTTTGACAAAACTCGGCCCAAGTGGCATCAATCCACCAATGAGGATCCAAGCCGTTTGGACCTGAGTACTTGCAACTCGTAGCTCTGATGTAGTACTGGTCTTCAGGAGGTCTGTCGCCTGGGTGAAAATGCGAGCGAAGACATCAACGGAACCATAAAGCGGTTGAAGACGGGAAGTGCTAAGCATTGCGGAGAGCCCGTTCGCATAACCAACGCACCGACGAGGGGACTGCCTCGGCGTGGCAAGCTGGCCAATTTCTCTGTTTAAGCTGTTCATGCAGATAGTGACGCAAGAGAGAAGCTGGTGAGGGCACGCCAAAACGAAGCCACGCAAGCAGTGTGCCGCATGAATTTGGACTGTATAGCTTGGGTGAGGAAGAACTTGAAGCAAGGCATCACGGCAGCTATCAGCGAGAACGGTGAATGCAGAGCCGAGTGATGAAATGAGCGATGAGAGCGCGCTGACAGTGCTCGTCAAGGTATATTTGCTCGGCTCGCGACGCTCTTGAATGACTTGCGGATAGTCCTTCAGAACCTCGTTGATGAGCCACTTGGCTGCGTTCAGCTGGCTGTTCTCCCGAAGCAGTTCTCGACCAATGGTATCCTCGAGGATACTTTTGACAAACTTGCGAGTCATAAGCAGTCGGAATCGGTTGTATGTGACCGTCGGGTGGTTCAGCAAATCAAACAGCAAGTTCGACGCGATTTGGCCGTACCGTTCCTCTACAATCTTATCTCCGAGATTGCGAAGCACATATTTATAGCATAAGCAAATTCCGGCGCGTGAGCGGTTTGAGGTCGAACTCTTCAAGTATTGCAAGGATAGTTGCCGCAAGAGGTCGGGGAGAAGGAAGTATAAGCGCGCATCTTTCTTTGTCGAGCTGGCCGTCGCTGTTGTGGACGATTCCGACATTTCGTCTTCATCCTCCTCGCCTGGCCGAGCAGCTGGATTTTTCGACATGCGCTTGGATTTCTTCGACTTGGGTTTGGGTGCTGCAATGACATGTGCCTCGGTGACATGTAATTTGACCAGCGCTCGTCCAAGAACAGCAGCCGCAGCATGGCGAACTGGTGCGACCGTGCTATCGATGACCTTCCACATCGTTGTTTTCAAATTCTCAAAGTCGTTTGTATTCTCAAAGAAGGGTGTCGTATTGATCAGCTGTTCCAAGCAGCGGCATGCATGAACCTGGACGAAAGTAGACTTGTCGCCGGTCGCCGCATAACGCGCCTGTTTCCATACGTCACGGGCAAGCGATTCGTCAATTGGGACACCAATGCCGACGATGATCTTGCGCAAGACCGAGAATATTACTCCGCGCAAGCCAGTGTGATTGCTCGCCGACTTGAGCAGCTTAAGTGTACCCGCCGCCGCAACATTAGACTGCATGAATGCGCTCTCGCCAGCCGTCGCAAATACCTCGCCTAGACAGTGCACCGCAGCAAACTTGGTCTTTAGCTCAGCTTCGCTCTTGCCAGCACTCAATATCCCCAGTAGATCAGTGATCGTCTCGAACAGGATCCCCCGATCCCCTTTCGTGAGGATAGCGCCAAAGCATCGTCCCAAGTTGTTGCGCAGCACTCGGGTAAGGGTCGGAGAGGAGAGGGTCAGAATTTTGAACAATTCCTTCTTGAGCGCCTTTTGCTGTGCGGAGACCTGAGCCGCATCGAGACCGGATATGTACTGGACTAAGTCGGAGGTAAAGGTGAGCAGGTACAGGTCCTGTTGTTCGGATGGAAGCTCATGGAGCTTGGGAATATCCAACTCTGGTACCGCGTTTTCGGGAGGTGCAGGTGCGGGGGCAGTTTCGGAGGCAGGCATCGGGGATTAAATTGGAGGGCAATTATATCCCCATTAGAGTGGAAGCGAAATGGGGGAGTCAAGAGCACCTAAGAAATGAAGTATGAGGTCAACAATGTCCCTCCTTATCGTGTGGCCTCACCGTCCGCGGAGATCGGATAAATTGTCGGCCCGCAATGCGGAATGTATAGACGCTGCAGCCGCCTCGGACGTACCAGAAACAAAAGCTCAGAGCGATGAGAATGACGCTTCAATTATACAGGAATCTCCTGTGGCAAAGTCGTGGAGGTAGTGCCCGCGATGTGTGCCGCACTTTCAGTTCCTCCGCACTCTTCTTATCCGGGCACAGCAAGTGGTCAACCATCAAACACGATAAGGCCAAAAACGACAAGGCCAAGAGCAAAGAACGCCAGATGATGAGCAAGGAAATCGCCAGCGCTACACAATGTAAGTACATCATGCGCATGCGTCATTGCTTTATGCTAACCATTGTTTCCATTAAGTATGGGGTGCCGATCCCAAGTACAACCCTCGTCTGACCCTCGCGCTATCAAATGCGAAGCGAGCCTCCATCCCCAAAAATATCATCGAAGCAGCCATCGCACGTGGACAAGGACTCAGTCTGACTGGTCAGGCGCTGGAGTCAGTAACAATCGAAGCCATGCTCCCCGGCGGAGTGGCCGCGGTGGTTGAGTGCCAAACCGATCAGAAGGCTCGCGTCCTACAAGACATTCGGTACATTATCAAGAACGGTGGAGGAACAGTCACGCCAACGATCTTCCTTTTCGAAAAGAAAGGCCGGGTAGTCATGGAGAAGAAAGACGATGCAAATGCGGACGACTTTCTGGACCCGGCCATCGAGGCGGGCGCGATGGATATTAACACCGACGACAAAGGTCGCCTAGTGCTATTGACCGACCCCTCCGAAACGAAACGCGTCGGCGAAGCCTTTGCCAAATTGTCTGGCTTAACAATCGAAGAGTTGGAGATGTTCTGGGACCCCAATCAGGATACCCTTGTCGAGCTACAGGATGAAGAGCAGGTGAAGACCCTCGAGGATCTTCTCGGTTCCTTGCGGGACGACCCCAGCGTTCAGGATATCTACCTGAATACTACGGAGAAGATTTGAAAAACTTTTCCAATGTCTATGCTGTAGACTATGTACAATATCTAAATAGATACAAGATACCACGCATTGAGATCGGCGTTCTACGGGGGAAACAAGCGTTTTGCGACATCTTCATCGTTACTATTCATTGCTCCAGCCTCGACTCACATCAAAATCATTCCTTTCGCAGAGCCTTCATGGTACTCCTCATCAAGTCACTCGTTCCTCGACTTCCCACCCCTTCCAACCAGTCCAGCATGTGTACCCGGTACTCCTGCCATGTGATCTTAGCACCACCGTCCTTCTCGAGCGCTTGTAATGCCTTGTGCGTAGCTGGCTTGCGCAGCTTCGGGCCGTCATCCGCAACATCTTGACTTTCCTCCACTTCAGCGAAGCATGCGGCTGAAAGATTGGCAAATGCGGCGTGATGGCTCAGGGAAAAGATGGAGGCCAGGCTGACGTGGAACGCACTTTCGCGATCATAGTGCCGCGCAGCCTCGTTGACGTTACGGACATACGCCGTAAGGGCAGTGGTGCTAGCTGCTGGTACCAAGCAGCCTTGCGCATTTGGGTCCTCCCTGTTCAGGGCACGATTGCGCCAGACCAGATTGCACATGTCCATAACGTAGCCATTGAACTGGTTCACCAATTCGGTCCTATACAGTGGCTCAGAAGGGTCTGATGGCTTGATCACCTCAGACGCTAGAGAGGCCTCAAAGGCGGACTTGTAGCCGGCCAAGATCGAGTTAAGTCTTGATATGACGGAAACTGTAGGCGTGAAGGCGATGGAGTACACCGTCGGGGCGATTGGAACGGTCAATCGAATATTGGCGTTCCCAGAGGCATGAGAAAATAAGCCCGCAAGGGACTTGTAGAACTGGAGGACCGAGAGAACGACTGGCGTGGCATCTTTGTCGGTACTGGCAGAAGTCGGCACAAGCTCTTGGAGTGAGGATGCTAAGAGCTCCGCATGTTTAATGACTCTGCTTGAGGGGAATGACTCCTCTGAGACCGAGGGCTGCGTTCGCAATCTGACACCCCATTCTGTAATCAAGGCAGAGTAAAAGTTGAGCAGTTCTACTCTAGAGCTCACCGCACTGTCCAACATGGCATGCTCCAATGGTGCGAAAATCTTTTCTCGGAGGGTCTCGTAGGGTTCGATTGGAAGGTACTGAAGTAATCGTAGAATTTGCTCGCGAGTATCCTGGCCATTCCATATCGAAAGGTACGATTCAAGGAAAGCCCGAACTGATGGTAAAAGTGCCTAAAGTATCGTCAGCTGTTGATCATGGCGGTCAGCTTGAAGTCAAGCATTTACCTTAGTGAACGATGTATATCCTTCAAGAAACCCCAGAACAAATGACAGAATTTCCGGCTCCTCGTCATCTTCATCTCTGATCTGTTCTAGCTTGTCCGCCAGAAAACCATTCAGCCACTCATCTAGTCGATCATTTGCAGCCTCAGACTGGACCAGATGAAGATATTTCTGTGCCATCGCATCGCCGAGAGTCGAAATAATCTGATTCGGCAGCTCGATCGTATCGAGCTTATCGACGAAATGCTCGATATCACGAATCTCTTCCAGTGATGTGTGCTTGCTTGATACACGAGAAGTTTGTAAAACAGGGATGACCACTTCAATTCTGCTGCGTTTTACTGGGCCCCGGTGCAAGACTTGGTAGTTTGACTGCTGCACAGCTTGTATTCTCTCCATATTCTGGTCCTGCAGCAACTTTGCATGCGTCGACCACTCCGGGTCCGGGTGTTTGAAAATGAGCGTCATCCGTCTGGAGCCACCGAGATCTCCGATAATAATCTCGGGATAGTAGTTCTTGAAAATCTTGAGCAAACTCATGAGCTCTTTCTCTTCCCCACCCGCCGTCTGGATGAGCTCCATCAGAGCCTGGATGCGGAATGGCTTCACATGCTTCCGTCGAGTGATCAGAGAAAGGAGGTGACAAAGTGGCTTACGCAAGCTGATCATGTCCAGATGATTAAAAAGCACTGCGTAAAGCTTGCCAAGGTGTGTCCTGTCTTCGAGGAGATCATATGTCATGACCAGCCAGCGAACAAGCAAAGCCTGGGTGGCAGGGCTTGGCTTGGACTTGCTAGGTCCAAGGCAGCATACCACTTGCGTGACATGCTTGGAAGCAACGCGCTCTTGAGGGTACAAGTTTTTGACTAAACTCGTGACGGTTCCCTGATCGAGGTTGTTCTTTGCCGTGAGGATCTTCAGCAAACGGCCCAGCGCGTCTTGCGGAATGCCGTTCTCGTACGCGTCCGAGGCAATTGTCTTGGCCAGTTGGCCAGCGTCCGTGTATCTTTGCTTGACAGGCACGGAAGCAACTGTGTCATTTGTTAACAAAAAGCTCGAATACAACCAAATCATCCTTTGATTCCCCTACCGGCTTCCAAGTGCTCGATCGCATCAAGCAAGCTGCCGGACGGGCCATTGTCTAATCGAGTTGTGGTCAGTTCAATCTAAATCCAGTTTCTCATCTGAAACACACAATTGGCAAGATATACCTCTTTGTGCCTCGATTTCCATCTTGCCAGGCGATTTGTGACACTGATTTTGTATAGGGCTTAGTCAAAGCGATGGGGTAGTGCTCCAAGACCAGGGCGCGTTAGAGCGGCCGCAACACAACGCGTTCAAGCCCCGTTTCGTGCCGATGATTTGTCTCGAGTGAGTGCTCTGGATTGAATAACTTGGAAAGAAAAAAACTGAAATGAGTCCCCTGGATTAAACGGTCCTCTTCAGGGCGACTAGCCGCATAGAAAGTGTAAAACTTGGACGCGTGCCAGATGGGAAATCGGCTTAAACTCAATCGGGCAACCATCAACACTGGCCCACACGGCATGTTTAACGCTTTCAACCACAGTTACCAGCTCTTGCGACTGCTGCTGCATTTTACCTAGATGTCAAAATAGAGAGGATGCGCTATTTTCATTCATTGAGATATAGTCATTCAATCTCTAGCATTAAAATGATTTTTACGTGGTGGGAAAATCTTAAGTCTCAGTCCTCTTAGAAAATTTGGCCACATTCAGAGGCGAAACAGCATATTCCCAACATCATCAAAACACGGTGAAGCCGGATCGTAGGAGCCGGCAAATGCAACGGAAACTTGATCTCATGTATCTCTACAACGGCGGGCTTATGACGAACGGAAGACAAGATCTGAGAGAGCTGAACGGCGTGAGGGTACCGCTCATTTCTTCGACTTTCGCTGGCGAGTGGACGCCTTGCTGTCAACCTGAGCGGAAGTCTGGGAGGCAACGGTTTCCTCCTTCTTCTCCACAAGCTTGGGAGCAGTAGTTGGCTCTTCTTCCTCGTCGCTGTCGCCTCCCTGTCCAAACTCGTTGACACGCTTGTAGTCGATCTTGTACTTGTAGCTCTGGTAAAGCCAAACGAAGAAGATGACATCATCACGGAGAGTGGCCAAACGATGCAACCAAGGCATCTTAACGGTGAAGGCGAACAGGTCGTCGATGAAGGTGTTCAAGAACTTGTAAGCCATCGCCTTGCCGGGCATGTGGGCAACGGACTTCAGGCGATAGTTGATGTACAGGCTAGGAACCATCATCAGGAAACCGTAGGCGTAGACACTTCCCACAAGGGTCTCGATGATGTACGAATACCACGACTTATGGGTGTTATACAAAAGACTGTAAGCGGCGTAGGCGAGGAGAAGAGGCACCGCGATGATGTACAGGTAGCGGAACGCAATCTCATCGTACTCCTTGGTCTTCTCCTCGGTCTCGCTCAGCTTATGCTTGTCTTCAAAGACAATCACATAGGGCAAGAATGAAAAGAAGGAGTTGGCAGGCGGAGGGCGCAGGCGAACGTTGACGGTCTTGGTAATCTTCCATGCTTCGAGAAGAATACCGAATCCTTGGCTCGCCAAAATCATCCAGGATGTGTTGTCGCTGTTGTCCATGAGGTAAAGGAAGATAACTGCCTGCATGAAGACATTCGCCAAAATAGTACGCACAGATGTGCCGACAACATCCTTCTTCTTGCGCCAGTGAGCCTGAAATTTGATTCCCAGGTTAGCGACTCCACAGATGGCCTATCTTACCACAGATGAATTCAAACTTACAATATCATTCTTGAATGCCAGAGTCTCGAAGATCATGTGCAAGATGGTGACAATACCGGTGGTACCAAGGAGGTAGATGTTGGTGTCCAGCAGAACCTCCTTGATTGTCTCCCACTCTGAGCCATCACCACCACCGGGCACAGGGCCACCGTATGCAGCCTGACGAGCACTCTGCTTGGAGCCCTCGTCAATGCTAGTGAGGATGCTGAACTTCCAATTGGACAGGTTGTTGAGAGTAATCCGCAGAGGCACCTCGGTCACGGTGGAGTTCAGCTCGGTCATGTGGGTCTTGAGTTGCCAGAAGGTGTTGAGGAATAGGATCGGGTAGTACCATCCGTTCTTGCCAGACTTGTCACGAGCTCCGGTGCGCTCCAACTGCACATACTGGCGAACTGCCGGATGCATCTGGGAGAACTTCTGGGATCCCGAGTCTGGGATCACGGAGAGTGTGAAGTTGGGGTGATAGTACGAAACTATCTGCACGTCCGGGGTATCATCCACGAGCTCCTCTTCCGCCTCCTCGGAGGAGGCCAGCAGGTTCTTGAGCTTCTTGGCCTTCTTCTTGGGGAGGTACTGGTTCAAGGGCCGCAGGAAGTGGACAGCGTCGGCAGTGTTATAATCCTTGGCGGCCGGGTCCAGTTGGTATCCAGTTCGGGCCACGAAGAAGTGCGCAAAGAGAGTTCCATTGTGTTGGACCTGCTTGGGGAGCTTGATGGTGGTGTCGATTTCACGGGTGTCACTATAATTGCCAATCGTGAAGTTCTTCTCCTGCATCACAAGTATGCTATCCTTGGACTTGAACGAGGGCACCACAATTGAAGGGGTCACGTAGATGCTGATATCGATGGCGCTATCAGAGGGCCAGATAGGGGAGATGAGGTCTGGGATGGCGCTGTAATCGGCGACTTCGCTAGGGTGAGGGCGATCCGCAAATGCGGGCATGTTGCCCGACTGGACGCTGGAGGCTGCATTCTGCTTGTTGCCGTAGAATTGTCCAATTACGAATTGCACCAGCAGGAAGATTCCGAGGCCCTGAAGGGCACCTCTGAAGCCGGACTAGAGAAGGTCAGTCAGCTTCAAAAAGAGAGCTCGGTCTCGCTACCCAGGCCAGGTAACTGCTGATCCACGTACATTGCTCCCCTCCTCCTCTCTGCGTTGCCGTTGTTCAGGCATTGTGCGATGTTGGGGGATGCCGAGAGAAAGAGAAAGGAAAGGCCAGAGAGGCCAGGAGTTACGCGGTTCGCTCTTTGGTCCAGAACGGGACCTCTAAGCGTGGGGGAGGCTTGGCATTCTACTCAGTTTCCCCTCCAACTCTCCGCAGTTCTCCGGAGAAGCTCTGGGCCTCTGGCGAACTCTCCGATTTGCGAACTGCTAAAGCTCACAACGACCTGCGCGAACTTGTCGCTGAGCTCTAGTGACCGCGCAATGGGTATCGCCCTTAAGCGCTGGCGCTGAACCGAACCCTATCCATGGACAACCACCACCCTTCTCCCGATTCTCGCTCGCAATTCCCGTCGCATAGCGAACCGCGAGTATGGCTGATTACTGCGGGTGATTCCCCCATCGGCATCTCAGTCGCGAGACAGATTCTTGCGCATGGCGACTATGTCCTGCTTGGGCTGGCACACACGGTTCTTGATCGTGATGAACGACGTCGGCTCGGCTTCGAGGCCTTTTTGGCCGAAGTTGAGGAACATCGCGACGAAGGATGGACGCAACGGATGAAAGCTGTCCCCTTGGACATCAGGTGCGTACTGTGATTGTTGAGAGACTAGGCTACTTCGCCGGCCAAGGCCGCAAGTTTTCATGTCCATCGTCAGAAAAAAGACTAATAGGCTCGGCCGCACAGGATGATGGGTGAATGCCAGGCAGTCTTCGCGCAAGCTGTGGCGACCTTTGGCCGAGTAGATATCCTCTTATGCTGCACTAGTCAAGGTACATACATACTCTGGCACTTCCAATGGTAGCTACAAGGACTCGCTGAACCCTCTGCCACAGCCCTCATCGGAACCGTCGAAGAGCTGTCCGCCTCGCAGCAGACCTTAAACCTTGTTCGCGATCAATTTGAGGTGAACTATTTCGGACCGCTCAATATAATCAAAGCTGCACTGCCCCATATGAGGAGGGAAAATTCTGGTCATATCATGATCTTGTCAGGGATCAGTAAGATATTCTGGAAGACCTAGCACGCACTATTGGCGATCGTCCTGACAAATTCTTAGCCGCACATATAGGCACTCCAGGACTTGGGATGTATTGCGCTGCTGGTTGGGCTCTGGAAGGATTCTGTGATGTAAGCGACCCTGTCTACACCAGCCACCGACCAAGCGATCACTAATTCGACCTATTAGAGCCTGGCATTCGAGATAGCCCCATTCAACCTCAAACTCACCATTGTCCAATGCAGCATCGAGATCGGCATTCTTACAAACCTAGTCACCAGCGTCCCTCCAATCTTCCCCGCTTACTCACCCGCAAATAACCACGCACCTCTATTTCGAGGTATACTCAACCACCTCATTCCCCGGCTACCTGATGCCGCTTCCGAGGGAGTATCAGGGAACACTACTATGGCCAACCGGTCTAATGAAAAGGAGGAAAGCTCGAGAGTGAGCTCAATCGAGAATGGCCCATTCTCAGTGCCGGAAGTTGTTTCAATGCATCCACCATTGAGCTCCGCACACCTGGAAGTCTTAGTCTTGGAAACGGTATATGCCATCACATCTATTGCCGGCCATGAGAACCCACCATCTCGGCATATAGTCGGGCAGGAGGGTGTTGCCAGCGTCAAGGAGAAGTTGAAGACTGTCAGCGAGGAGCTCGAGGATTTCATCCAGGCTAGCTTCGCGGTCGATGTGGCAGCTGTTGCAGATCCTGTGCCTCCTATGGGAGCCACGAGTCAAACACCCTTCTAAGGCATTTAGACCCTGACCTCGACCATTGTAATCAATAGCCCTTATCTAAATCTCAGATTCTTCATTCCAATCTTTCTCGTGCTCTATAACGAACGCGTCACACTCAACAGCCCTCATTCCGGTTGTTGCAGGGTACTTTGCGTATGATACGGCTATTGGGCCTCTAACCCGTACATTCTGGGTTACATGCGACTACACGGTTGTCTTTTCGGCGATTTCAAAAAAGCGTCTAGGCAATTTGTGGACCTGCAACCCGGTGTTAATACTCTTGGGCAATCATATTGGGACACTTGGCAGAGCACCGTGGACACGATGCGCTGGTTTTCTGTCATTTGGTTTCAGTGACTTGCTATGGTACGACAGACCAATTAAAACGGATGTTTGGCTTATCAGAGTACTTAGGTACCAATTAGTTTGACTGGCTGGAAAGCAGTTGATGCTGAGATGAGCGAGATTGAACCTACCCAGAAGGCTATTCAAGTCACCCAGATTGAGGTGACCGGGCCATAAAGACATGGGACGATCCGAAGGAAGACTTGGAATGATCGGAGTATTAATCACAACTTCCATCTACTGATGCATAGCAACGCTGCTAGTTACTTATGACTCTTTTTTTTGGTGTTACGGTCCGTTAAGCTTGACCCAGCCAATCCCGATACCATCTAGCACAGCTACGGGCTACCAAGATAAATGCGAAGGATGCGGTATTCAACGGGTGGGTAATGCATACTTCTTGTGCCTGTTGGTCAAAGTGCAAGGTACATATCGAGTTTCTTAAAATGGATAGCAAGCTTTATATCCTGTATTCGACGAACTAACCCACTCGCGTCCACAAAGACCTGCGACAAGTCCTCGCTTACTTCGCACCGAGAGCTGTATCAGATCTGGACTGGCCCTCTAGGTAGATGTGTGAGTATTGTTGTTCATTTCACAGCCACGATTGGGCTGTTTAGAGGGCGTAGGCTCACCCTAAGCTCTAATAGACTTTTGCCAAAACATCGACGTGAGCTACCTATTTGGGCAGAGATGAAAATAGCCAGTAGGGGTATGTGAATGGGATGGGAAATATGAGGTGGTATCATTCCAGTTGTTATTATTTCGTGACTTATCAAATTACCCGAAGTCCACGTCCGCGGACATAGAATCCATTGATTGTAGCTGTGAAGCCGATCTCTATGTTACACTATGCATGAGAGCACTTGCTCGTACTGAATAGAGGCACCCTCATATCGTCTATTCCAGCCCCGATCGAAGAGAAAGCTCATTTCTGCTTGAGATACCAAGCTTGTCTCACATCGAAGAGACTACCCATGTCCTGGTTATTGCGATAACACCGGATCTCTTTCCATGAATTGGCTGTGCGTCCATCCGGCCGCCGGCCGTCAATCTGGAGAATGAGCTTGACAAGCACCATCGGCGATGAGATGTCAGGCACGATAATCTCAGGTGGCTCGTCAGTGGTGGGTAGCGCCCCCTGGGGCGCGCCATCAATGGGATCTTCCACAGGCTCTTCAACGGGAGTCTCGATGTGCTCGGCAGTGTGCTTTTCGATGGCTTCTTGGGCGGATACTTCGGCAGGAGCCTCGATAGGCATTTCAGTAGGCACTTCATTAGACTCCTCGGTGGGCACCTCAATGTGCTCTTCGATGTCCTCTACAGTGTGTTCATGGCCAGGCACTTTCGTAGGCGCCTCGGTAGGCACTTCGATGGGCTCTTCAGGAGGCTGCTCAGGGTTCTGTTCACTGTGTTCTTTGATAGTCTTTTCGGTGTGGTTATCCTTGAGGCATTCGTTTGTTTCAGATACCGGTGACGAAAGCATTATTGACAGTGCTGGCGAGAGCGGTGATGACGTTGCTTCATTTGTTGCAGGCTCAGGCTCTGCCCCCCTCGGGGTGTGGACCAAGCCCGTAGCGTCGTGCTTTGTGGAAAACAGACGCGCCATCCCAGGACTTGGTGCAGGCAGCTCGATTTGCGAAAGAAGCTCTGCTCGCGGAAGCGCAGAACTATCGACGCCAATAACGACCTGCACTCCTCTCTCGCGCTGGAGCTCAAGCTGTTGAGACTGTGCAGGCACGGCTTCTGTCTCGGGTTCATTACCGGATTCCGCCATAAGTTCGGGTGAAGCAAGTCGGATCTTTCGAGGCCGTCCCCGCTTTCGTTTCGCTGGAGGCTCAACAGCAGGAAGTGGGGTTGGTCGCTTGCATGCCTTCTGGTCCGCATCTAATTCAGGGCGTGGGCTGACGATCACAACTTGGATCGACCCATTCTGATCGTGGGGGTCCCCTTCTGGGCCAGCTGGCCCCTCCAGTGCCTCACCGTTAACCAGTTCTTCTTGTTTGATTTCTGCTTCTATGTCTTCCAGTCTTGGATCTTGGTCGATGTCCGGCAGACCCGCGTCGGGTTGAAGCTCCTCTTTCTTCGGGCTATC
The DNA here is from genome assembly GCA_037042255.1 of Penicillium sp. PG106-07D. NCBI lineage: Eukaryota > Fungi > Ascomycota > Eurotiomycetes > Eurotiales > Aspergillaceae > Penicillium > Penicillium sp. PG106-07D. Next base: position 17,273 of record JAXQJV010000011.1, on the reverse strand, counting down.
ACTCATGGCACGCTCTTCTTTTAGAGTGCCAGGCTCCGGTGCCTCGTTCATCAATAAATCCGTCGTTTGAGCCTCTTTCACTTCATGGCCATCAGTCTGACCGAGCTCTGGCTTTGGGTCGGCGGCGATCGTATGCGAGCGAAGAAAGACGCGCTGACCGGTAGGGACGATGAATGTAAGCTTTCGGTCATTGATTTCGTGTATCTGCGAAAAATTGGTCAAGGAATTTTTCAGAGCATTCAATATACTGCTTTCTTACCCTGACTTCTTTATCAATGATTATTCGGTCGGGTCCCTTGCCGTAGACGTAGCCGAACCGCCAGACATCGCCGACCAAAAAGACGCCCGCTTCAATCAGTTGAATGAGCTTGACCTTTGAGCTTTCGCCCGACATCGTAGCATCGCTGGTTCTCTGCTTCTGTCCCCAGAACTTCTCAAACTCGCGCTCTTTAAAGGAGTCAAAGTCGCCCTTTTCTCGCTTCCGGCGGGCAACCTCAGCCTGGCGCAGCCATTCCGGGTCAAATCGGCCGTTCTGGAGGTCAAGTTGGAATTGACGAACGCCATCGCGCCAGTTATTGGAGTATCGAACAAACGATTCCGGTAGTGGGGGGATCTTCGCGTCGGGGTCTTCGGGTGGGAGCTCTGAAGCTGGGTGGGTATCTGCGGGGAGGAGAGCGAGAATCTCGCGTTTCTCGTGTTCTTCAAGAATATCCCATGCATCGGGTCTGGCGAGGAGCTTCTGTAAATTCCAGAAGGGACATGCTGTTAGCTGTGCGAATCTTCTTTACTTCTCTGGAAGGAGGAATGGGCGGCCATACCACTAGGTCGGCATAGATAAGGACTGACTCGTGGCTCGTCAGTAAATGCTCCTCGCTCCACTTACCCCGAGGCGCAGCCTTGCGGGGTTTCTGCTTTGGAGGGCTTTTTGCTGGAGAAGATACTGGTGATGACATTTCCGGGGCCTTGTATGTTGCTACATTGGCCTGGCTAGCACTGGGAGCAGTAGCTCGTCTAGCAAAGAATTGTGAGAGTTAGTTTGAATGAACATAGCCCTGGTGCATTGCTCACAGCTTACCCCGAACGGCGGCCCCTTCTGCCACTTTTGACCGCCTTCTTTCTAGCCATCCTGGCCGATCGGCCTTGTCTCGATACTAAACAAGAGGGATCCTTTCGTTGCCACTCAGTTTAGCAGTCCTCAATATGGTGAAGTCAACTCAGATTGCACGGCTTGATGGTAGGTGATTGTTTCAAAGCTCTGTGGAAGGACTGTCAATGCTGATATTTCCACAACAGGCCTGATGCTGGCTGCCTCGGTGGATGATGAGCAGGTGGGAGCGCATATGGAAGAACAACACTCACCAAGAGCCTTAAGCTAATGAGAATTTGTCAAAGGCCGAATCGGAGCTGGCTGAGATTAAGGGCCAGGCAAAGATGATCTTCCGCCGATTGAATCGGAACTCCGCACCTCAGGCTAGCATCGAGTCAGGACAATACAACCTTCAGTAAGTGATCAGATACAATATTCAAAGTACGCTGTTGCCTAACCAAGTGATAGCTACATGATCCAAGACGATGTTTGCTTTCTCTGCATTTGCGACCGCTCCTATCCCCGCAAACTCGCCTTTACGTATCTCGCTGATCTTGCCTCTGAATTCACCACCACCTACACCCAGTCACAATATCTCTCCCCCGCACTCCGTCCCTACGCCTTTGTCGAGTTCGATACCTTTATCCAGCGTACCAAGAAGCTGTATCAAGACAGCCGTGCGTCTCAGAATCTGGACAAGTTGAACGACGAGCTGCGTGATGTCACCAAGGTTATGACCAAGAACATTGAGGACCTACTCTACCGTGGCGATAGCTTGGAGCGGATGGGGGAGTTGTCTGGTCGGTTGAGGGAAGATAGTAAGAAGTATCGCAAAGCAGCAGTGCGCATCAACTGGGAATTGTTGGTAAAGCAGGTAAGCTTGTTTCCTCGGGCCCCTTTGGCTTCTCCGGTGGCTAATTGCCTCGCAGTACGGGCCTTTCGCGGGCGTCGGGCTCGTTGTGCTCATCTTCCTGTGGTGGCGGTTCTTCTGAGCGTTCTTCCTCTTCAACCCCTTCCCAACAATAGAACCCCTTTTTGTATGAATGTACGCATAGTTGATACCTCCAGGTGATTGCAGGATACAATCCACCTATCTCTTTAGAATGCAGAAATAACCGCAGACTCCGGAACGCGTAATCTTGAAAGACATCGCAGGCTGTCGAATGCCTGCCGTTCTAAATCTCGTCTTCTTCTTCGTCAAAGTCGTCTTCTTCACCCATGTCGTAGAGAATACGACCTCCTTCGCCAGGCCCATCTCCATGCTGCGCATCAAAGTATGGCAAGACAACACCCTCTCTGTCTCGCCTTTGTCGGTCCGTGAGACCCAGCTCAAATGTTGACTTTGGTTCGTCGTCATCGGGGTTTGTATCCGGCTCCATGGGAGGGTTATACAAGGCATTATCATCTAGCAAAGTGACGATCTCCTTCGCATGTTGAGGGGAATATCGCGATGCGGGAGGAAGCAAGTACCATTCCAGAACTCCACGTCCACTCTTGCGGCGGTGCTCAAGCTCCAGCACAATGCCCTCTGCGACGCCGGTACCACCCAGCTTATCCAGTCGGCCGAGTAGGATGCCGTCTTGTTCTTCCTCGAGGCCAAACACTGGAGCAGCCAAACTGCGATCCCGGGCAGCCTTTTGGGCGAGAATGTGTGAGAACGAATGGAGGGTGATAATACTTGTCGCGAGATATGTCAGGACAGACAGCGGCGACGGCGAGTAGTGATTCTGCTGAGGCAGGGCGGGGACATCCTGATGATATGTCACCACAAGCGAAGCTTCAGCCTTGCTAGCCGACGGGCCTGAAGGTGCGATGAAGGAGCCTAGGAAAGACGGCAGATGGAATCCAGAGTCCAGTCTTTTTGAGCTCAAGAGAGGGTTGATCGCATCGATTATAATCAGACGACCTGCGCATGTCGATTAGCTTGACTGGAATCATGATGATATGGAGTGTTCTCATGACAACTCACGCCTTGATGGCCCTGCCGCTGGGGTTGGCTGATAGGCAGCTGCTACTTCTTTGACAAGCTCAGCTGGACTCTTTCGGCGGGCAGACACAAATGCATCGACTGCATCTGGTTTCTTCAATGTTTCAAACGCAATGAAGGTGACATGCACTTTGGAGAGCTAAACATGTAGTCAGCATCAGAGTCTTCAGATAGCTTTCTATATGATGACACTATGTACTCCTTTTTGGAGTACTGGAGAGGTTAGCTTACCTTAGCGCGTCTGATATACTCCTTGATGAGGGGTGTGGCAGGTTGCTCCAGAGAATCCTGCAGAAGAGTGAGCGGGGACGCTGTGTCCCTTGAACTCAGTAGCTTCGAGATTAGAAGCAAATTATGCGTCCTCCGATGTGACAGGTTGACTGGAGCCATGATTGTGTATGACGAGGAAGGTATTGTTGGTGTAAAGAAGAGGAGACCAACTGAAGTGGGGTAGTTGGCCGTGCTGCGAAAATTTCGCGGTGGCATTTAGAGTTGGGGCTCGACGGGTCGGCCCGTGGGGCTGCATCGAGTCATCGACATTCGAGTCTTCGACAGTCCTCTTGAGCAATCGAGGAGGTCGACCGTCCTTCATGTCAAGCATCTTGGCGGTTTAGTGATTTTGCAAGTCAACTCCTGAGGCAAAGGACTCTCAAGAAAAAAAATTCACGTTGGAATAAGCATGACACGGCTGCTAGGTTTTTTCTAGAACAGGACCTTTACCTACTCAAGGTATACGCTCATGTTACGTACAGAGCTCTATAAATCGAATCATAATTAATTCATGCCAATTGAATCCACTGAAGACTATTCTTTCAGTGAATATCTGCGGTTCCAAGCTACCCAATTGACTTCTTTTACCGACGGTGCCCGGTGGCAGGCACCTATGCACAAGGAAAGGTTCATATTCAACCTTGAACCCTGAAGCTTCTAAGTCTCGTTCCACCGTAATTTGACACCTGCAACAGACATTGATGCCGATGCACAAGTATGACTTTGAAATAGAGGAATTGATTCTGAGATTTTCAAAAAAAAAAAAAAGTATAAGTAGATATTTCGAAGGCTTTTCGAATAAGAGCAAGTTGAGGTTTCTCCGCTTTTTGCTCTTTACGCAGTCAGATTGTATTTCCAAGTCAGCGACCATCACCTATGCTTCCCGTAGTCGGGGCCATTATTATCAAATGAAGCTAGGTGTTTTCCAATCTCGCCACATCTATTTCGTTCCAGTAGAGATTGTGTTGATCCTGACCTAGCATATTGCCCCCAGCCATTTTACCTATGGTTAATCAAATGTTTGCTGTAATGGCTATATTCAGCCTTGGTAAGTAGGTGGTGGCCTCGTTGGTAGATAAATGGGGTTTGGTATAGATCAAAACCCGATTGGGGCGAACAAGGACAAAGCAGCTGAAGGATGGAACATGTGTGAAGCAGGTTGTTGATAAAATCTGAAGTTAGGTCCATACCTTACCTAACAGGTGCTTTTGGCTGATGCCCGGGCATCCGTGGCCCCGGGGGCAGGAACGCTACACCCTATTCTCATCTCCGTGCTGGTATTCGAATATGCCCGTCTTCCAGGGCTGCATCCATATAGGACCATTCCTGTGGTGTCAATATCTAATCTCTATGTCTAGAGATGGATGGAAAGTGTATCGGGCTTTGTGCTGATACCTACCTAAGTACGAGACCCTTTGCCATGCTCCTGAGGTAGTCTGAAGATACTAACTGGCGGGCAGGGTCTGGATGAACCGAACCGAAATATATTTCTGCCATTCTGGGTTGGATCAAGCTGCCAATGGAGTAAAAACCTAAGGTCAACTGAAACAGGTTTAAACTCAAATGAAAGTATTGAATCTGAAACTACCACCGCATGCGTCTTCAGCCAATTTTAGAATGAGAGAACCTTGAAGAGATGAATTCGTTGACTAGGCAAAACTCAAAATGTCATTATCGCCTGCGGTGGAAGAGTCGCAAACTGACTTTCTGAAACTGCACGAAAGGCTGATCCGGGCGACCGGAATAAACTTCTCTCTTCCGCCAGCACAGCTGCAGCTTCGAGTGCGACAACTTGATACCCCCCCAATTCCAGTTTTTCCTAATGATGCGTTCTTGTACAATTTCTTAATTCTATTGCGAATCCACACACACGAGCAACGCAGCTCCATCTCGCCACCTGTTCGCCCCATCAATTGCTGCAACCTTGCCACACGACCATCCTGCCCAAGACATCACCTGTCATCTCGACGAGCCATCATGGCGGAGCCCCCAGCCAAACGCGCTCGGCGCATCGATAGCAGTACGATGTGGGAGAAGAACGACACTCATGGCACCTCCGCAGAGCAAGACTCGGATTATGCCCGCCGACGCTCACCACATCCCCGAGACGACCGACGCGACGGCCCCCGTGATGACCGCCGCTATCGCTCGCGGTCTCGAGATCGTAATGACAGAAGGCGAGAAAGGAGCTGGTCTCGAGATCGCCATGATCGAGGCCGGAGAGACCGGGACAGAGATGGACGTGCGATTCGGGACCGTAAGAGGAGTCCAAGCAGAGAGCGTGGGCCTGATCGACGAGGTAAATGCAAATCACCGGTTTTTGAGCCATCACATCTTTTCTTGATTTGAAAGTCTTCTAACTCGATATCCGGAAACAGGTTACGCCGGTAAGGGCGACAAGATCCGCGATCGCTCCCGATCACCCGCTCGGAATGGCACACAAACTTGGTCAAGATCTCGATCTCCAGCCTCAAGAGGCTATAAAGGCGACCGCCGCCCTGATCGCAAAGACCCTCGGTCTCGAGAAGATGGACGAACCGCAAACAATTCGGCCGGTGCTGGTCGTCACGCCCAGGAAATGGAAGTGGATTTCAAGGAAGACGCCGACGAGGATGAGATGGAGGCGATGATGCGAAAGAGCATGGGATTCACCAGATTCCGGACGACCAAAAACACCAAGGTCCCTGGAAACAATATCTACGGTGTGCGCAAAGAGAAGACGAGCCAGTACCGCCAGTATATGAACCGCTCAGGCGGTTTCAATCGGCCGCTCAGTCCATCGAGGTGATTTGTCTTCACGGCTTGCTTTCTGGCTTTTCGCATTGCATCTCCTTGAAGATTCTCTTCATTCCTTTTGTTCTTGTCCTCTTCTCTCAGCAAAGTTTGCATTTCGCGGAGTATGGAACCCTCGGTTTGTCTTTACCTATTTTGCGGCAAATTCGTCGTGACTCTGAATACCACATGATTAAGAAGCCCTACACAAGTTCGAGAGCACTCCAAATACGTAACCAGTGCGGCTGCGTAGCGTGTGTGGTTCGAGCACAAAGAAAGGCACATGATTGGACATGCCCTGGTTGCCGTGACGTAGCCCAACTTATAACTATCAACACCAGTTCGCTCGTTTAGTCGTTATCTTTCAACAAACCACAACGTGGCTTCGTTACGGTCCTTTGCTTTCCAAGGCCGCGCCAATAGCAAGAATGTCGGCCACGAGCGATCGCCGTGAAATTGTCGTCGTTGGTCAGTCCACGTCCACTTACTTGCGACTTTGGTACCCCGCGCGCCTATCTTCCCTCTGGCTAGACACAGCTGACCTGGGATCTGTCCACTACAGGTGGCGGCATTATCGGCTGCTGCACAGCTTATTTTCTCACTAGACACCCTTCCTATGACCCAGACCATCACAAAATAACGCTCCTCGAGGCCTCCGACATTGCAGGCGGGGCATCGGGCAAAGCGGGCGGTCTCCTCGCGCAATGGGCTTATCCGAGCAACATCGTAGATCTCAGCTTCGGGCTTCACGCACAACTCGCGAAGGAGCATGATGGAAAGAACAGATGGGGCTATCGGGAGACCAATTGCGGCCAACTTGTCGTCAAAGGTCGCGCTATGACTGAGAAGAGTCAGAAGAAAGAAGAGGGCGAGTCTTTGCAGAAGCGCAGTACAGCTGCAGTCTCCAAGCTTAAATCAGCGAAGATCCCTCAAGATCTGGATTGGATTGAGCCAGATCTTTTGCGCGCCTACGAGAGCATGAGCGGGCCGGGAGAGACCGCTCAGGTTCACCCTTATATGTTCACTACATCCATGGCAAAACTGGCGGAGGAAAAGGGCGCAGAGATCATCCTAGGGCAGGTCACAGATATTGCTCGTCCGGGCGATCGTGTCGAATCCGTCAAATATACTGACAAGGCCTCGGGCGAGTCGCGCACGATCCCTGCCACCGATGTGATTGTTGCTGCCGGTCCATGGACTCGTTCTGTCCTCCCAGAAGCACCCATTGCGGCAATGCGTGCTCATAGTGTGGTTATTGAACCAGCAAGACCAGTCAGCTCATATGCTCTGTTTACGAACATCGAGATTCCAGCCAACTTCAATCCTGCAAAGAAATCCCGACCCACAGTGGCAGCACCGGAGATCTATACTCGTCCCGACGACACCGTCTATGCCTGTGGCGACGGAGACAAGACTGTACCCTTGCCGAGTACATCAGCAGAGGTTGAGGTAGACCCTGAGCGCTGCCAGGACATCATTGATCAAGTTGGTAGCATTTCGGACGTATTGCGCGATGGCAAGATTCGCACAAGGCAAGCTTGCTATTTGCCCAACTGCGAGAATGGCGGAGGTCCTTTGGTGGGCTTGACTCATACCAAGGGCCTCTATCTTGCTGCTGGTCATACTTGCTGGGGTATTCAGAATGGGCCTGGCACCGGAAAGCTCATGAGTGAGTTCGTGTTTGACGGACAGGCTAAGAGTGCTAGGATCGGGTCTTTGGATCCTCGGGATCAGCTTTGATTTGACTGTGGTTTGAACAAATCATTTCAAACTGTACATAAAACCCTAGATGAACGTGAATGAATTTCTCCGAAGTATATCGTCAGTAATAATTCATGAACTGTTCCTGGCGTAGTACAATCCAGCAGACTGCTTGGTTGTCCATCGTGGGGAGCTCGGGCCACGTAATTGCGGAGAGAATGGCCAGCTCCGCCCACTGCTGCCAACTTGACCACTTTCCAATGCCTTTCACTTGAGTGGTGCAATCGAGAATGCATCATTTAAGGACTTCGGTTTTGCTAGCATCGCTGCTCTATGTAATTGGGATTCTTGCTAGCCAAGATCCCAATGACGTCTCGATCTTGATCAAAGAGGCCGCTCGCGCCAACAACGAGTCGCTGCTATGGGGTCCCTACAGGCCAAACCTCTATTTTGGAGTGCGTCCTCGTGTCGCGAATAGCTTGGCTGCTGGATTGATGTGGGCCAAGGTCGACGACTTCGCTACTGTTCAGCAGAGTATGAAATGGCCTCTTTCCTTGAATGGCGATGCGCATCACAATGGTTAATTCTTTGGTACAGACTTCAGGCACACCTGCGAACAGAACGAGGGCATGGCTGGATACGGCTGGGACGAATACGATATCCGGAAGGGTGGACGCGAGACAATTCACGACGCGGGAAATACTTTGGACCTTACGATCGATTTCATTAAAGTGCCAGGTGGCCAGCATGGAGGCAGCTGGGGCTTCCGGGTGAAGGGCGTTCCTCGCGAGGATGGAAGCCCTGACCAGCCCACTTCGGTTGTCTTTTATACCACCCTAGAAGGACTGGGTCAGCTGGGCGTGGACATGGATACCGTGTCCGAAAGCGCACCGCTGGAAGGCAACATGAGGCTCAATGGCTACTCTTCGGAACTGGGAGACTTCACGATTGATGTTACCGACGGCCCAGAAACTAACGAGTACTTTGAGATTGATCGCCCCAGTGGCGAGGGCAAGCCATTGGGCCACGGCCTTGTGTCTAGCGCAACCATGCCGCAGCAGCATCTGTGGCAAGCCAAAGGTATGTCTGAACGATATTGTCTGGCCCGATGCTCTGTCGCTGACCCTTATCTCTTGCTTCGACGGCAGGAATTCTGTTTACGCAGATGAAGGGCGAGGTCGATGAGGCTATCAAGGAGGTTGGACCTGATAACCCGCCGCACCCAGCCCAGCTGTTCACGATTAAACATGCCCCTGGAGATGGTAATGTTCATCTTGTTCAGAAGGTCTTCAAGGGTCCTTTCGAGGTATGAATAATGGATACTTGTTTGAAGGAAACTCTTGCTAATTATCTCAGTTCGATGTTCTCTTTTCCTCCGGCTCCGCGCCCAAGCCGCTGACTTGTGAGTCTGCTCTCTCATAGTTTTCTTAACTTCATATGTTCCTAACCCGTTTCTTCGATTTCAGCGGATACCATTACCGAGGAGCTCAAGGACGCGACTCTCTCCTTCTCTGAGAGGTTCAAGCAAGTCCTTGCCCCCAAGGCGCCCTTTGACGCTGATGACGAATTCACTACCTTCTCTATGGCTATGCTTTCCAACTTAATTGGTGGTATTGGGTTCTTCCACGGCGACGACATCGTTGATCGCTCTGGAGATCCTGCGTATGATGAGGAGAATGAAGGTTTTTGGGAGGAGACTGCTGAGGCTCGTGCCGCGGCCAAACCAGTTATGGAGGGACCTAAGGACCTCTTCACTTGCGTTCCCTCTCGTCCATTCTTCCCAAGAGGTTTCCTCTGGGATGAAGGCTTCCACCTGATGCCTGTTATGGAATACGACTCGGACCTTGCGTAGGTCGCACAATCCGCTAACTTATAGGAAGAAGGCTGACACATATCTCAGGCTCGAGATTATCAAGAGCTGGTTCCATCTGATGGATGAGGACGGTTGGATTGCCCGTGAACAGATTCTGGGACAGGAAGCCCGTAGCAAGGTCCCGGCGGAATTCACTGTTCAGTACCCTCACTATGCCAACCCGCCCACTCTGTTCATGGCCCTGGAAGCTTTCATGGACAAGGCGAAGAGCAACCAAAGTGTCCAGTCCGAAACCTTGGACAATGCTGATCCCGCCGAGAGCCTGCGCTCAGCTACCCTGCGAAACCCCGAATTGGCTAATGGCTATCTCCGCTCTTTCTACCCCCTGATGAAGAGACACTACAACTGGTACCGTAGCACTCAACGCGGAGACATCAAGTCATATGACCGCGAGGCGTTTTCCACCAAGGAAGGTTACCGCTGGCGTGGACGCTCCGTTCAACACATCCTGACGTCGGGCATCGACGATTATCCCCGACCCCAGCCACCACATCCCGGTGAGCTGCACGTGGATCTCATCAGCTGGATGGGCATGATGACCCGCACCCTGCGCCGCATTGCGGAGTACTTGGGTGAGGTGGAAGATGCTGAAGAATTGGCTTACTATGAGACTGCCATCACCCGCAACATCGATGACTTGCACTGGGACGAGAAGGAGCAGACTTTCTGCGATGCAACCATCGATGAGTACGAGGAGAGTGTTCATGTTTGCCACAAAGGCTACATCTCCATTTTTCCCTTTCTCACCGGCATGTTGGGGCCGGATAGCCCTCGTCTGAAGCCTGTTTTGGATCTGATCAACGATCCCGAGGAGCTGTGGAGCGACTATGGTATTCGCAGTCTGAGTAAGAAGGACCAATATTATGGCACGGAAGAGAACTACTGGCGAAGCCCAGTCTGGATGCCTATCAACTATCTGGTGCTGAAGAACTTATATGTAAGTTGACTATCTTCTGCCGCCGCATTTGTCTATCAATCTGACAATCGCTTCTCCACAGGACGTCGCCCTTGTCTCTGGTCCTCAGCAGGAGCAGGCCCGGGAGATGTACTCCAAGTTGCGGAAGAACTTGGTCGAGAACGTGTTCCGAGAGTGGAAGAACACTGGATTCGCCTGGGAACAGTATAACCCTGAGACCGGCAGGGGACAGCGTACTCAGCACTTTACTGGCTGGACCAGTCTGGTGGTGAACGTCATGTCCATGCCGGACCTGCCGGAAGGCCAGCAGACCTCGCACGATGAGCTGTAGGGCACTAGCCTTGCATGTAAATTAGGTTGTCATCGTATACACTAGATAGCACTGATCATTGCATATGTGACTTAAAAGGTTGGCTACCTGCATGACACCAAGTACTAAGCCATTCATCTGGGAGACGAAGACATTTAGTTGTAAAACTTCAGGCCATGGATGGACTCTAAGAGCTCTCCAACAAACAACCAAAGGCTACTGTACCAATGCGCCAATGCTCATCTTGCAAATTGCGAGGCAAGGGGAAAGATCCAGAGGGTATCAATATTCCATGAAGATTGCCACCAAATGTGTCTCTCCTCACGGATAATGCCAACCTTGGGCGATCATTTCAAAGCGTGACTGAAAGAAATCACAGTCTTGCTAGACGGGCTTAGAATTAGTGTATTTAAGTAAACTCAATGGATGTCATTCTGTCATTAATCAATGCCGCCGGTCGCGATCATCTCGATCACTGCGGTGTTCGGGTTCCCGTCGGCGTCCACCTGGGGAATAGCTACGCTCGACTCGCCGAGGCCGAGGCTCTTCTCTGCGGTCATTCTTGTCACGGGAACGGGAGCGAGATCGTCTCCTGCGGTGATCTCGGTCGCGAGACCGGTGTCGGTCGCTTCGATGATGGCGATCCCGATCGTGATCCCTTTCACGGCCTCTTTCTCGATTATCCTGATGCCTGCGGTGTCTTCGCTCCCTATCTCGATCACGGTCATCGCTTCGATCCCTGCGTCTCTCTCGATGTGGGCTTCGACTGCGATCACGCCTGTGCCTTCGGCTTCCACGCGGTTCTTTCTCCGATTCCTTCGCACCGGCCTCATCTGTGTTGGCCGGTGTTTTTGCGTTAGCCCCTAAAGGCGTCAAGTTGGCATTTTGTTCAGCTTTGGGTGGGACTGGCAGCCCGAGTGCACGAGCCATTGCTTCCTCCTCGGCATCCTTGACGCGCTGAAGCTCTTCGCGCTGCTGGCGGGCCCGTTCCTCCTCGGCTTCTGCGTCGCCCTTGGCATACCACGAGAGGTCGCGATTCTGCTGCCATCGACCTACTGGTGCCATCACCGAATGGCCCAGGTAGTTTTCGCGATGAGTCGAGTTCTTGACGTCGGACCATTTGAACTCGCCGCGGCCACCACTGTAGGAAAGAGTAAGTATACACTGAGGGCAATGAGTCTGAGAGAAAACACAGGAATCACTAACCGGCTGCCTTCTTTCCGTACTCCCGCAACCAAATCCATCTTTTGACGGGTGAGAAGTGATGTTGGAGATGGGGAAAGTTTGATAAGAGCAAGCTCTACGATGATGAAACTCAACCAGCAGAGGCAAGCGGTGAGGAAGTGGATTTCATCATCGGCTGCTCCACACCTTGCGATCCCCCGCCGTCGTGGATAATAACGACCCTCGATTTCTTCTGGCATGATCATGTCCGCCTGTAATAATTTCTTGGCTTTCTCTTCTTTCACCCCAGAGCTATCGATCCTTGGCAATGACAACTTTACTCGCGACGCTCCGTCTTCCCTTTCTTACCCTGTCGGACTTCCCCCACATAGTTTCGAGGACATACTACGGGCCAAACTCGGTGACTGGCGACAAACATCCTTAGCCTGGAGACCATGGCCTCTTACAGCGATTCATACCTGAACCCAGAGTCGTCTCTTCTCAGAGATTCTCTCCGGCCTCGAGTACAAGTCTTGAATGTTGAAGAGGAAGAGGCACGAGTACGTGATGTTCTTACATATCTCACGTGAGGGGTTTAAACTAACGAACACAGTTCTCCGTGTAGGTTTAGAGCAACGTCACTGGTCAAGAATGCATTGTGCTGACCGGATATTCAAGGGCAAATGACACCATTGGTCCCCCAGTAGCTACCTGGAGAAGTAATTTGGTGAGCAGACAATCGAGCCTATCGTGCCCGGTCTCTCTTCGCTGACTGATTCAATAGGCGGCTTCCTCCCAGCGGCACAACTTGCTCTTTGTAGCGCATGGATGCAATATACATGTCTGGATACCATCGGGTCCATTCCAGCTCCTGGGATCCCAGGCTGAAATGGTTATCAAACCGGTCATGAAGCAACCTCTGGCTGACGGTTACATCGACCCGGCGAATCCGCATATCATCAATAACATTCTTGTGGATGAGCTAGGCCGTGACGAGGTCCTGCTATTGGCAACCGACTCTGGCAATGTCTGCGGATACCATGTTGAAGCGATCTTCTCCGCCGTGAATCGATGCGCCAAAAGCGGATATAAGCGGCCGTTCGATGGCGCCGAAGTGACTCCCTTCTTTGTGGAAAATGTTGGGATGAGTGCCTGGGGCATTGCAACCCACAAATTCGCCCGTCTCATTGCAATAAGTGCGAATACCGGCCAAATCACGGTCTACGCATTTGCTTTGGTAGACCCGTCTTCCGAAGACATGGGTGATCCCACCTCTGATTCCGATTCAGACGGCCTGAACGCTGCTCACTCTGACCAGACCTGGGTATCAATTCACAACATCAAGCAATTACGGGAATTGCAAAAGTCCATGCCTCGTAACCATCGTTCGCGCAATCTACGCTTGACATATAGAGGTCACTTCGACAATATCCCCCACGTTTCCTTTGCCAATTTTGACTTGGATGCAAATGGTTCATGGATGGCAAGCACTGATATCAGCAATCGAGTCATTATTTGGCGGATCTGGGATGATCTAGGTCCATACAGGGTATATTATCCGGGCCACCCGTTGAACAATCCTCCTCAGAGAGGGTGGACGGTCATACCGTTGGATCCAAGAACCTTCAGGAGACACCAGACGATAGAGGAAGCATGTGGATGTGAGCCAGGTTCTGTTCTTCTTGCATCTAGAACAATTCTAGATGTGTCTAGAGCCATCGAAGATGTGACTGACGCGTCGCAAATAATTCGATTTGGTGCCCGCACATCGAAGCGCCCGCTTAATTCGGCCCGCGAAGTTGAGTGTTTGCCCGATCACATCTTCTCGCCTGACTGTACGGTGGACCACCCTTCTCGAATGAGATCAGGGTCAGAATTAGGACCTGAAGATGCGGCTGCTGGGAAGCCAAGTGCTGGGACCGGAAAAGAAACCGTGAATGATTCAGAAGCCGAAGACACTGCGAGTGACACACCAGACCGAGTGGTAAGAATCAAACACCCTCTAGCAAGCTTTCTTGAAGAAGAGGGCGTTCAGCGCCGTGCATCACCATGTCTGCATCCCGACTTTTTCTATGACCTGGAGAGTTTCTCGGAAAACAACCTCAAGGTCTTCACGGAAAGGCCAGTGCATCGTAAGTGTGCCTCGTCAAGTTTTACGAAACTTTTATACAAGAAGATACGCTGATCAAAACTGCGGCAGCCGCACATCCTCCCCAATTCTTCCCTACCATCCATTTTTCCGAGCATCATATCAGCATGGCACCCTATCCAATCGACTCAGACTACCACCTCCTCTGCCGAAATCCTCTATTTCAACGCTACTCATTCACTGTCGAGATAAACTCCACCTGTGATCGCTTCAACATGGTGAAATATGTTCCTGAGCTTGAAATGATATTAGCAGCTTCGCAGAAAGGTCGCGTGGCAGTCATATCTCTTACCTGGCAGGAAGAGATCGGCTACGCATTTCGCCTAGACCGAATTGTTCCATTCCATTTCCAAGAGAGTAGCGATGAGCGGCCCATGAACCCTCTCCTTGGTATGGCTGTCAGTCCCATGCCAGGGTATGAAATCCCACCGGATGTCCCATGCATCCCGCGTGGTGTTGACCCCAATGACTGGCTTCAATTCAACTATCGGATCCTCAATCCTGAAGAAGACGACACTCCTTCGCCCTCGTCGACCACCCCTGATGCTTTCATATCTAAATCCACTGTTCAGCTAGACACATTCCAACCCACAAACGACCTGCAGTCCGACGACGACGACAAGGGACGAGATAACGAAAGCGAAGAGTCTCGATCACCATCTGACAGCCGATCCGCATCAGATGACTCGTCCTCAGACACACAATCCTGTACTGCAAAATCAACAAAGGACCACCAAACCTACACTCTCCCAGAAGTTCATGCCCACGCCTCACGAGTATACCGTCCAGAAGAAGGCTGGCGCGGCTGGCACCCGTCCCGCCACTACCGTCTGATGCTATTATATTGTGACCACACAGTGATGAGCTATGAATTCTGGCACGAGTGGAGAGTGGATCTAACTAGATGGTGAATGAGAACTGGTTTCCGCACCGTCATTTCCCTCGATTGTGCTTGATTAGGTGCAATTGTACGAATATAAGCAGAGATAATCGAGAATTAAGCTCAGGTTATGCTTCTAGCAACTTGATTCCATTGCTTCACAGGGATTTCCAGCGTCCTGCTAATCTGACATTTCTTGATCAACTAAGGATTTAGTCAACCATCTCATCATTCAATCTTAGGAATCCATGGCCCTTTCACCATAACGTGCGTGCCTAGCGAGAAAGTGTACAACGAGATATGTGCCAAGTAGTGTTATGCCCAGATGTTTGTATGAAGAGTTCTCCTTTGCCGAGTGTGAGAGAGAGACTCAGAGGGGACTCCCTGCAAGGAAGATCCGAGTTCCAGTACCCTGCGACCGATATTGAATTGATCTGAGGCAAATCAATTCCCTTCAGATTAAAACGGCCATAGGTTTGCGTGAGATTTGGGATTCGCTTGAGGGCACAAATTTGCACGAGCTCACTTTGAATGTGCCATAGTCTAGAAGGGTCAGTGTAATGATTGTTGACTGTTCGTTCTTTCATTCGTGTCCATTCTTTCAAGGATACGAAAGATGGCATAAAAGACGGCTCGCCAAGCTTTGCTTGAGGTCAATGGGAACTAGGAGACTGTGAGGGCTATAGGCACAGTAATGATGTATTTAGTATTTACCCGGAACTGTCCACATTCAAAGAAAAGCAAATGGCAGGTCAAGAGGTGGAACTCAAACAGTAGCATTAACAGGCAATACCAGCTGCGAAACTCCGCCAGAGATAGTGAAGGTCTGCCGTTGAGGAACAGCCTTATCACTCCGCACACGATCTTCAGCAGTTCCCAGACTTCTCGCATACATTGGGAAAGACCCGCCAGCAACGATTAGTCTCACTCGAGTTCCAATTTTAAACCGATGAGCACAGTCTTGCAGATTCAGCACGAGAGGCTGAGACGTGTCACGGGCAGGGTCAAGTGCTTGGTATAACTCTGTGATATTCCGGGACACCCCACGGGCGTCGACTTCGCTGATTCGCAAGAACAGATCTGCAAAGGGCGGGTCACTTGCATGCATCAGATGAATGGATGGACTGCCCATCATCTCAAGGTCTTCGGAAAGAGGCTCGCTCGTGAACACGAGTACGTCTTTTCGATCTGCGTAGGCGCTGTCGTCTACCTGTCCGCCGGAGGACATTTGGTTCCCACCAATACTGGGAGTAGGATTCAAGGGATCGAAGACGAGGGATGCCGGGCTTGCGTCTTGCGCAGACTGCTTGAATCCGAGACAGTTGTTTTCTTGCAGATATAGGGTTTTTGGTTGGGTTGGCGGAGGCCATGTCGGCATCGAACGCCATTCCTTGGAGCCGGTGACAAATATACGGGCTGATGGGTATTTGTATTTCCCAGTTTTGGTCAAATGTTCCCCAAGGAAGTCCAGGATTTCAGGGACCGAATATAGACCTGAGCCTTGGACGTGGGTCCATGGACCGACGATCAGACTCGCATTCACACCTCGATCACGCAAATGCTTGTACTGGTGTATGGTCTGCGTTGTGAAAGTATCGTACCACCCACTGATCAGCAAGATGGGAATCTTTGCCCGATCAAGGGAAACATGATGTCGGCGCGAGGTCCAGTAGTCATCGTCGACATTGGGATGTTGCAGATACTCGAAAAGCCATGGAGCTCTGTCACCAAAGTACTTCTGCAAACTCGCTTCCAATGGTAGACCAGCGACAGCCCGTTCAAGCTCTGGTGGCCGCAAAAAGCTCAAGCCCGGTACATTGGCCAATCGCGAGAGGAAGCTGCCCTTTTCATCGTCTCGCTTAGACATCATATCGCTCCAGGAGGCACGATCAAGACGGAAAGAGCCAGTTCCCCACGTATGCCAGGCTTGATCATGAGGCGCGACAGGAATAACCGCAGCGACGCAGTCAGCCGGTGGATCATGCAGAAGCGCCCACTGGCTATACCCCAGATAAGAGGCACCCAGTGTTGCAAAAGTGCCGCGATACCATGACTGCTGACGCATCCACGCGACAATATCCTGGCTATCAGACTGCTCATTGTTGCAAGGATTGAACGTCCCGCCCGAGCCATACGTGCCTCGCGTACTCACAAAGAGCGCTTG